>CM055266.1:146660057-146923203 GCA_029237695.1 Conchocele bisecta
CCACTTAGACCCTCAAAATTATGGAACGCCAAATCTACATAAACTCAAATAATTAATGCTAGCTTCAAATAATTAGTGCTCTCTCTAATTCTATTAGTGCTCTCTCAAATTCAATTTGTGCTCTCTTTAATTCAATTAGCGCTAGCTGTAATGATAATTAATAGAGAGAGCACAAATTGAATTAGAGAGAGCACTAACTGAATTAGAGAGAGCACAAATTGAATTAGAGAGAGAGAGCACAAATTGAATTAGAGCACAAATTGAATTAGAGAGAGCACAAATTGAATTAGAGAGAGCACTAATTGAATTAGAGAGAGCACAAATTGAATTAGAGAGAGAGCACAAATTCAATTAGAGAGAGCACAAATTCAATTAGAGAGAGCACAAATTTCAATTTCAATTAATGGTCTCTCTAATTCAATTTGTGCTCTCTCTAATTCAATTTGTGCTCTCTCTAATTCAATTTGGTGCTCTCTCAAATTCAATTTGTGCTCTCTTTAATTCAATTAGCGCTAGCTGTAATGATAATTAATAGAGAGAGCACAAATTGAATTAGAGAGAGCACTAACTGAATTAGAGAGCACAAATTGAATTAGAGAGAGCACAAATTGAATTAGAGAGAGCACAAATTGAATTAGAGAGAGAGAGAGCACAAATTGAATTAGAGAGAGCACAAATTGAATTAGAGAGAGCACAAATTGAATTAGAGAAATTGAATTAGAGAGAGCACTAATTGAATTAGAGAGAGCACAAACTGAATTAGAGAGAGAGCACAAATTGAATTAGAGAGAGCACAAATTCAATTAGAGAGAGAGCACAAATTTAATTAAAGAGATCACTAATTGAATTGGAGAGACTGACATGTGTATACACTGGTCATCAATGATCCACACAGACTGACGTGGCTCTACACTAGTCATAATATGAACAATGTGAAGATACGGAAATAACTTTTGTATCTACACTATATGAGGGGATACACAGTTACACAGTACATACTGTTGTTCGAAGTTTGCCTCCTCCTCCTCGCAGTGGTTTGACATAGTTTTGCAAATTTAGGACACTCGCTGATTGATAAATTGAATATATATTCAATCCTGGACGGCTATTCTATGATAGAGTGTACAAAGTATGTTCCACTTTTGGTGAAAAATCAACTTCAATATTTGACGAAATCAACATATGTGGCATGTTGCTGTACATCTTGAGGACAGGAATCCAAAAATATTTCAGCACAAAGAGATCAACTTCAATGAAAATATGTATATGTTCCAATGCCAGTCAGTCTGAGGTACGGACCCTACAAATTTTACAAAAGTATACATATCAGCATATCAGAATACTCTACAGACAATATATAATGAACATATATAGTTGAAATGGAAAATATGTCGAGTAACCATGGAGATATTCAAGATGGCGTCCAAGATGGCCGCTGTTTTGAAAATAAGCATTAACATGTATAATTGTTCAAATCACTCTATAAACCAGTGCTTCAATGTTTGATGGCAATATTATATGCTATTATAAGAACTAAAATTTGAAGTGAAGGAAGATGACATGTGATGCAGGGTCAAGGTCATATTCAATGTCAAGTTCAACTATTAGTCATTTTGTATTGTTCCTAACATTAATCATACCTTTTATAATCAAGTTTTGAATGGAAAGTATAAATCCACACATACGAATACTATTAATCTACAAACATTATGTAATGCATATATTTAGGTAAAATGACGATACATTTATGTAGAATAGCCGTCAAGATATACAAGATGACGTCTCTTTAATTCAATTAGCGCTAGCTGTAATGATAATTAATAGAGAGAGCACAAATTGAATTAGAGAGAGCACAAATTGAATTAGAGAGAGCACTCTCCAATTGAATTTGTGCTCTCTCTAATTGAATTTGTGCTCTCTCTAATTCAAATTTGTGCTCTCTCTAATTCAATTTGTGCTCTCTCTAATTCAATTGTGCTCTCTCTAATTCAATTTGTGCTCTCTCTAATTCAATTGAATTTGAGAGAGCACTAATTGAATTAGAGAGAGCATTAAATGTATGTGTTTTTGAGCTCTCTGCAAATAATATAGAGCTAGCACGAATTAAATTAATGCTCTCTCTAATTCAATTAGAGATCTCTCTAATTGAATTAGTGCTCTCTAATTGAATTTGTGCTCTCTCTAATTGAATTTATGCTCTCTATAATTCAAATTTATGCTCTCTCTCATTCAATTTGTGCTCTCTCTAATTGAATTTATGCTCTCTATAATTCAAATTTATGCTCTCTCTCATTCAATTTGTGCTCTCTCTAATTCAATTTGTGCTCTCTCTAATTGAATTTGTGCTCTCTCTCTAATTCATTTTGTGCTCTCTCTAATTCAATTTGTGCTCTCTCATTCAATTTGTGCTCTCTCTATTAATTATCATTACAGCTAGCGCTAATTGAATTAAAGAGACGTCATCTTGTATATCTTGACGGCTATTTATACATAAATGTATCGTCATTTTACCTAAATATATGCATTACATAATGTTTGTAGATTAATAGTATTCGTATATGTAGGTATTTATACTTTCCATTCAAAACTTGATTATAAAAGGTATGATTAGTGTTAGGAACAATACAAAATGACTAATATTTGAACTTTGACCTTGAATATGACCTTGACCCTGCATCACATGTCATTTTCCTTCACTTCAAATTTTAGTTCTTATTATAGTATGCATATAATATTGCCATCAAACATTGAAGCACTGGTTTATAGAGTGATTTGAACAATTATACATCATGTTAATGCTTATTTTCAAAACAGCGGCCATCTTGGACGCCATCTTGAATATATCCATGGTTACTCGACATATTTCCATTTCAACTATATATGTTCATTATATATTGTCTGTAGAGTATTTGATATGCTGATATGTATACTTTTGTAAAATTTGTAGGGGTCCGTACCTCAGACTGATGGCATTGGAACATCATATTTTCATTGAAGTTGATCTCTTTTGTGCTGAAATATTTTGGATTCCTGTCCTCAAGATGTACAGCAACATGACACATATGTTGATTTCGTCAAATATTGAAGTTGATTTTTCACCAAAAGTGGACATACTTTGTACACTCTATCATAGAATAGCGTCCAGGATGTTGAATATATATTCATTTATCAATCAGCGAGTGTCCTAAATTTGCAAAACTATGTCAAACCACTGCGAGGAGGAGGAGGAAAACTTCGAACACAGTATGTACTGTGTAACTGTGTATCCCCTCATATCGTGTAGATACAAAAGTTCTTTCCGTATCTTCACATTGTTCATATTATGACTAGTGTAGAGCCACGTCAGTCTGTGTGGATCATTGGTGACCAGTGTATACACATGTCAGTCTCTCCAATTCAATTAGTGATCTCTTTAATTGAATTTGTGCTCTCTCTAATTGAATGTGTGCTCTCTAATTGAATTTGTGCTCTCTCTAATTCAATTTGTGCTCTCTCTAATTCAATTAGTGCTCTCTTTAATTGAATTTGTGCTCTCTCTAATTCAATCTGTGCTCTCTCTATTAATTATCATTAGAGAGAGCACTAATTGAATTAGAGAGAGCACAAATTGAATTGAGAGAGCACAAATTGAATTAGAGAGAGCATAATTTGAATTAGAGAGATCAATAATTGAAATTGAGAGAGCACTAATAGAATTAGAAGAGCACTAATTATTTGAAGCTAGCATTAATTATTTGAGATTATGTAGATTTGGCGTTCCATACTCATAGGCCGTCTTTCTGAACCTCCAAACACGTAATCTGCCGTCAACGTGAGGTAATAAGAACGACTCTCATCGGACCAGTGGATACTATGGGGTGCCGTTTTGGACTTTAATAGCATTTCGTGATATCATCACTTCAAATACATGATATCACCTATTCGAATGGATGATATCACCTATTCGAATGGGGTGATATCACTTATTCGACACTGAAATGGTGATATCATGCATTCGAACTGGTGATATCATCACTTCAAATGGATGATATCATCATTCGAATAGGTGATATCCTCACTTCAAATACATGATATCACCTATTCGAATGGATGATATCACCTATTTAGAATGGATGATATCACCTATTTGATTTGAAGTGATGATATCATCAATTCGAATGTATGATTATCATCACTTCAAATACATGTTATCATCCTATTCGAATGGATGATATCAACCTATTCAAATGGATGATATACCGATTCGAATGGATGATATCACCTATTTGATTTGAAGTGATGATATCAAGCATTTGAAGTGATGATATCACCCATTCGAATACATGATATCATCCATTCATCACAACTGGTGATATCATCAATTCGAATGCGTGATATCATGTATTCAGGACGAATAGGTGATATCATCCTTTCGAATAGATGATATCACAATTTGTTTAAATGATAAAAGAGAAAATGATTACCGGTACTCCCTGTTACAGTAGTCTGGCAGAAACAGCACTTCCAGTCAAAGATTTAAGCAAGCGACTTTACTGCGGGATTATTATTGTTTTGTTCATACTGTAATATCTTATTGTAGAATAATTTCATAATATAATTATAATATTAACACGTTTGCATGCTTACTATTTTTGTTAGCTATTTAGCAAGTGTTTTTAAACGTTAGGATTATTTTCTCTTTTTTTTTTTTCGCAGGGAGAAACCCTTCATTTTGAAACGTAATGTTTCTTCCGAAAGGATGATATCACCTATTCGTTCTGAATACATGATATCACGCATTCGAATTGGTGATATCACATATTCAAATGCATATCATCACTTCAAATCAAATAGGTGATATCATCCATTGGAATAGGTGATATCATCCATTTGAATATGTGATATCATGTATTTGAAGCGATGATATCACCTATTCGAATGGATGATAGCATCACTTCTATGGGATGCCGTTTTGGACTTTAATAGCAGTTCATGATATCATCACTTGAAATACATGATATCACCTATTCGAATGGATGATATCACCTATTTGAAGTGATGATATCACCTATTTGAATGGGTGATATCATGTATTCGACACTGAAATGGTGATATCATGCATTCAAACTGGTGATATCATCACTTCAAATGGATGATATCACCTATTCGAATGGATGATATCACCTATCATGTTGCTGTACATCTTGAGGACAGGAATCCAAAATATTTCAGCACAAAGAGATCAACTTCAATGAAAATATGTATATGTTCCAATGCCAGTCAGTCTGAGGTACGGACCCTACAAATTTTACAAAAGTATACATATCAGCATATCAGAATACTCTACAGACAATATATAATGAACATATATAGTTGAAATGGAAATATGTCGAGTAACCATGGAGATATTCAAGATGGCGTCCAAGATGGCCGCTGTTTTGAAAATAAGCATTAACATGTATAATTGTTCAAATCACTCTATAAACCAGTGCTTCAATGTTTGATGGCAATATTATATGCTATTATAAGAACTAAAATTTGAAGTGAAGGAAGATGACATGTGATGCAGGGTCAAGGTCATATTCAATGTCAAAGTTCAACTATTAGTCATTTTGTATTGTTCCTAACATTAATCATACCTTTTATAATCAAGTTTTGAATGGAAAGTATAAATACCAACATATACGAATACTATTAATCTACAAACATTATGTAATGCATATATTTAGGTAAAATGACGATACATTTATGTAGAATAGCCGTCAAGATATACAAGATGACGTCTCTTTAATTCAATTAGCGCTAGCTGTAATGATAATTAATAGAGAGAGCACAAATTGAATTAGAGAGAGCACAAATTGAATTAGAGAGAGCACTCTCCAATTGAATTTGTGCTCTCTCTAATTCAAATTTGTGCTCTCTCTAATTCAATTTGTGCTCTCTCTAATTCAATTGTGCTCTCTCTAATTCAATTTGTGCTCTCTCTAATTCAATTGAATTTGAGAGAGCACTAATTGAATTAGAGAGAGCATTAAATGTATGTGTTTTTGAGCTCTCTGCAAATAATATAGAGCTAGCACGAATTAAATTAATGCTCTCTCTAATTCAATTAGAGATCTCTCTAATTGAATTAGTGCTCTCTCTAATTGAATTTGTGCTCTCTCTAATTGAATTTATGCTCTCTATAATTCAAATTTATGCTCTCTCTCATTCAATTTGTGCTCTCTCTAATTGAATTTATGCTCTCTATAATTCAAATTTATGCTCTCTCTCATTCAATTTGTGCTCTCTCTAATTCAATTTGTGCTCTCTCTAATTGAATTTGTGCTCTCTCTCTAATTCATTTTGTGCTCTCTCTAATTCAATTTGTGCTCTCTCATTCAATTTGTGCTCTCTCTATTAATTATCATTACAGCTAGCGCTAATTGAATTAAAGAGACGTCATCTTGTATATCTTGACGGCTATTCTACATAAATGTATCGTCATTTTACCTAAATATATGCATTACATAATGTTTGTAGATTAATAGTATTCGTATATGTAGGTATTTATACTTTCCATTCAAAACTTGATTATAAAAGGTATGATTAGTGTTAGGAACAATACAAAATGACTAATATTTGAACTTTGACCTTGAATATGACCTTGACCCTGCATCACATGTCATTTTCCTTCACTTCAAATTTTAGTTCTTATTATAGTATGCATATAATATTGCCATCAAACATTGAAGCACTGGTTTATAGAGTGATTTGAACAATTATACATCATGTTAATGCTTATTTTCAAAACAGTGGCCATCTTGGACGCCATCTTGAATATATCCATGGTTACTCGACATATTTCCATTTAACTATATATGTTCATTATATAGTGTCTGTAGAGTATTCTGATATGCTGATATGTATACTTTTGTAAAATTTGTAGGGTCCGTACCTCAGACTGACTGGCATTGGAACATATACATATTTTCATTGAAGTTGATCTCTTTTGTGCTGAAATATTTTGGATTCCTGTCCTCAAGATGTACAGCAACATGACACATATGTTGATTTCGTCAAATATTGAAGTTGATTTTTCACCAAAAGTGGAACATACTTTGTACACTCTATCATAGAATAGCCGTCCAGGATGTTGAATATATATTCAATTTATCAATCAGCGAGTGTCCTAAATTTGCAAAACTATGTCAAACCACTGCGAGGAGGAGGAGGAAAACTTCGAACAACAGTATGTACTGTGTAACTGTGTATCCCCTCATATCGTGTAGATACAAAAGTTCTTTCCGTATCTTCACATTGTTCATATTATGACTAGTGTAGAGCCACGTCAGTCTGTGTGGATCATTGGTGACCAGTGTATACACATGTCAGTCTCTCCAATTCAATTAGTGATCTCTTTAATTGAATTTGTGCTCTCTCTAATTGAATGTGTGCTCTCTAATTGAATTTGTGCTCTCTCTAATTCAATTTGTGCTCTCTCTAATTCAATTAGTGCTCTCTCTAATTGAATTTGTGCTCTCTTTAATTGAATTTGTGCTCTCTCTAATTCAATCTGTGCTCTCTCTATTAATTATCATTAGAGAGAGCACTAATTGAATTAGAGAGAGCACAAATTGAATTTGAGAGAGCACAAATTGAATTAGAGAGAGCATAATTTGAATTAGAGAGATCAATAATTGAAATTGAGAGAGCACTAATAGAATTAGAGAGAGCACTAATTATTTGAAGCTAGCATTAATTATTTGAGATTATGTAGATTTGGCGTTCCATACTCATAGGCCGTCTTTCTGAACCTCCAAACACGTAATCTGCCGTCAACGTGAGGTAATAAGAACCGACTCTCATCGGACCAGTGGATACTATGGGGTGCCGTTTTGGACTTTAATAGCATTTCGTGATATCATCACTTCAAATACATGATATCACCTATTCGAATGGATGATATCACCTATTCGAATGGGTGATATCACTTATTCGACACTGAAATGGTGATATCATGCATTCGAACTGGTGATATCATCACTTCAAATGGATGATATCATCCATTCGAATAGGTGATATCCTCACTTCAAATACATGATATCACCTATTCGAATGGATGATATCACCTATTTGAATGGATGATATCACCTATTTGATTTGAAGTGATGATATCATCAATTCGAATGTATGATATCATCACTTCAAATACATGTTATCACCTATTCGAATGGATGATATCACCTATTCAAATGGATGATATCACCGATTCGAATGGATGATATCACCTATTTGATTTGAAGTGATGATATCAAGCATTTGAAGTGATGATATCACCCATTCGAATACATGATATCATCCATTCATCACAAACTGGTGATATCATCAATTCGAATGCGTGATATCATGTATTCAGGACGAATAGGTGATATCATCCTTTCGAATAGATGATATCACCAATTTGTTTAAATGATAAAAGAGAAAATGATTACCGGTACTCCCTGTTTACAGTAGTCTGGCAGAAACAGCACTTCCAGTCAAAGATTTAAGCAAGCGACTTTACTGCGGGATTATTATTGTTTTGTTCATACTGTAATATCTTATTGTAGAATAATTTCATAATATAATTATAATATTAACACGTTTGCATGCTTACTATTTTTGTTAGCATATTTAGCAAGTGTTTTTAACGTTAGGATTATTTTCTCTTTTTTTTTTTCGCAGGGAGAAACCCTTCATTTTGAAACGTAATGTTTCTTCCGAAAGGATGATATCACCTATTCGTTCTGAATACATGATATCACGCATTCGAATTGGTGATATCACATATTCAAATGCATATCATCACTTCAAATCAAATAGGTGATATCATCCATTGGAATAGGTGATATCATCCATTTGAATATGTGATATCATGTATTTGAAGCGATGATATCACCTATTCGAATGGATGATAGCATCACTTCTATGGGATGCCGTTTTGGACTTTAATAGCAGTTCATGATATCATCACTTGAAATACATGATATCACCTATTCGAATGGATGATATCACCTATTTGAAGTGATGATATCACCTATTTGAATGGGTGATATCATGTATTCGACACTGAAATGGTGATATCATGCATTCAAACTGGTGATATCATCACTTCAAATGGATGATATCACCTATTCGAATGGATGATATCACCTATTCGAATGGATGATATCATCTATTTGATTTGAAGTGATGATATCATCCATTCGAATAGGTGATATCCTCACTTCAAATACATGATATCACCTATTTGAATGGATGATATCACCTATTCGAATGGATGATATCACCTATTTGATTTGAAGTGATGATATCATCAATTCGAATGCATGATATCATCACTTCAAATACATGTTATCACCTATTCGAATGGATGATATCACCTATTCGAATGGATGATATCACCTATTTGATTTGAAGTGATGATATCATGCATTTGAAGTGATCATATAACCCATTCGAATACATGATATCATCCATTCAGCACAAACTGGTGATATCACCAATTCGAATGCGTGATATCATGTATTCAGGACGAATAGGTGATATCATCCTTTCGAATATATGATATCACCCATTCGTTTAAATGATAAAAGAGAAGTTGATTACTCCCTGTTTACAGTAGTCTCGCAGAAACAGGACTTCCAGTCAAAAATTTAAGCACGCGACTTTACTGCGGGATTATTATTGTTTTGTTCACAATTTAATATCTTATTGTAGAATAATTTCATAATAGAATTATAATATTAACACGTTTGCATGCTTACTATTTTTGTTAGCATATTTAGCAAGTGTTTTTAACGTTAGGATTATTTTTTTTTTTTTTTCGCAGGGAGAAATCCTTCATTTTGAAACATAACGTTTCTTCCGAAAGGATGATATCACCTATTCGAAAGGATGATATCACGTATTCGTTCAGAATACATGATATCACGCATTCGAATTGGTGATATCACCAGTTTGTGCTGAATGGATGATATCATGTATTCGAATGGGTGATATCACCTATTCAAATGCATGATGTCGTCACTCCAAATCAAATAGGTGATATCCATCCATTGGAATAGGTGATATCATCCATTCAAATAGGTGATATCAATGTATTTGAAGTGATGATATCACCTATTCGAATGGATGATATCATCACTTCAAATCAAATAGGTGATATCATCCATTCGAATAGGTGATATCATCCATTTCAATAGGTGATATCATCCATTTGAAGCGATGATATCACAAAGTGCTATTAAAGTCCAAAACAAAACGGCGCCCCATACACTTCAAATCAAATAGGTGATAGCACTCATTCAAATAGGTGATATCATCCATTCGAATAGGTGATATCATCCATTTGAATAGGTGATATCATCCATTTGAAGTGATGATATCACAAAGTGCTATTAAAGTCCAAAACGGCGCCCCATAGGATTCGACGCCATTTACGAAGTGTCCAATTACGTCGCGCTCGCGCCCATTCCAAACGTGCCTCGTTGTGCCTTGGAGTGAGACACGGTCGCTTGATTGGTTGTCTCGACCTCATACCGACGTCATTTAATCGCCGCGTTACAGTTCGCGTAGATACCCTATATGGCAAACGCCATTTTTCACGTAAGCGACGCGCTGTATACATTGGCGTGCGTCTGGCAAGTCGAGCTAGCGCCCGGTCATCTCTGGATGATGTTTTACGTGGTCGACCCTGACGTTGACGTTCACCGACAACTCCGTCTGCCCGAAATCGTTGCAACAGACGTACGCAGGCGCGGATACAGGAGAGGGGGTGGGGGGGGCAGGGGGTACGGACCCACCCCCCCACCCCCGGCAAAAAAAAGAGAAAAAAGACGAAAATCTACAATACTCGAATAGTTAGATGACTTTTTTCGTGGCCTAGGTGTCAGGAAATCGCATCTGCGGCGACCTGGCATTTAAAAATGTCCTGGGGGAGGACCTCCAGATCCCCCAGACTTTACGATTTCGCGCGCGTGGAGGTCGGGTACGCCGAATTTTAATTACAGACCACCCCCCTGCAATTATTTCTGTATCCGCGCCTGGTACGATAACTGACCGATTCACTTCAAAATGTGTGGCTATGTTTCTGGTGCTGCTACCGGCGTTAGACATTCTTATAGCCTGCCACTTTTGTGCATCTGAAAATTTACGTCTCGCCATCTTGGTGTAATAACAAAACGATGCCAGGTGTCGACGAGTTTCACCCCGTGCAAGACGATTGAACATGTGTTTTCTACTGTGTGACGCTGGTGTTACCAAACCTGTCTGCTTACATGTAATGTAAAGATAAAATCAAACGTGTATACAGCATAACGTGTATTGTATGTGTTGGTCGTTTCAAGAATGTGTATACAATGTATATGTGAGAATGTTAAATGTAGTATCACAATCTGCAATTCTGAGATAGCGAGTGATAGATAACCGTTCCAACTGATAAAGCCCTCTCACAACTACCTTAATCATAGAAAACAAATAACGCCAGTTTGGGTTATATTGCACAACTGCAGATCACCAGATACTTTCAACAAGCACTGGTTACCGAGTTCATGTGAAGAAGTGACGTGGGAACCAGTCGAATACGCATCATACGATGATCGAGTGTTTAAATTCAAGTTCAAATGTCGAATACTTACATGTTGGGCTGGGACGATACGGGTATGGCACGATACGATACGTATCACGATACGATCATGACTTACGATATGTATTGCGATATATCGCTATGAGCCGGCATAAATGTGTGTCTTATTAATATGTACTAATATGTAACAGGCCCGTAGCCAGATCTGTTTGAAGGGTGTTGTTTCGTTTCGAAGGCCCATGGGCATGAGGTATATAGGGGGGTCTAAAAATGGACATCGATGCTAAAAAAAGTGTACTTCGAGGCTGGGGGAGGGGGGGGGGGGGGAGATGGGTGTCCTGAAAACATGGATTTGTCCTGAAAACATCACTGTGATTGATTCTAAACAAAATAGACATCCACTACTTTCTAAAACTATGCTGTCTAGCATACATACCAGTTGATTTGAACTAAAACAAGAGGTCCATGATGGCCCTAATTCGCTCACCTGACTCCATGAATGTGACATCGAGTTCATATGTTTTAAATAAATTTAGATATTTTTAGATGGCGGTCATCTTAGATTAAGTTTTTTTTACTTATCTTCCTTTGTTTCATGCACTGAGTTCGTGTCCGGAGCATAACACCTTTTGGAATATTTTTATTAAACTTCACACATGCATAGAAGACGACCCAAAGGTGTGTCGCGCGCAAGAATGACAACTCTTGCGTCGTTAATTTCTTAGTTATCTCCCTTTGTTGTTTCGTGCACTGATTTCGTGTCCGGAGCATAACTCGAACACCCTTTGGAATATTTTCATGAAACTTCACACATGCATAGACCACGACCCTAAAGGTGTGTCACGCAAGAATGACAACTCTTGCATCACTAATTTTTTAGTTATCTCCCTTTGTTTTTCCGTGCACTGATTTTGTCTCCGGAGCATAACTCGAACACCCTTTTTTCAAACTACTTGTGTATCTGTGGAGGGGGATACACTTGCGCTTGTCGACAAGCGTCCATTTCTAGTTTCTTACTGAATTACTTGCTGAAATAAAGACTGCAAACAGGGTAGACCCAGATCAGACTGATCTGAGTCTACACTGATTGCAATACAATTAATAAGTGTGAAAATATGAATCTGAAAATCAATCACCAGTCGAAAAACACTATAATGACTTAATTACACAACAAATCATGCGATATTCGGTTTTATTGCAAGCAAGTAGGCCATCAAATTTACAAGTTGGACCAGAATCTACAGTTGTTGGTAATGTCATTAGGTACCTTTTATCAGCCGGTGACCCAAATGTCGTAAGTTCCATTTAGTCATTGGAAAGCCTAATTGTAATTTTCTGTGATGATGAATTGTTTGAATTTCAGAAAAGCAAACTAATTTCGGCCAATTCCGTTGGCCTGCAGAGCGCAATGAGAGTAGCATTGGCTCCGTTTGCCTCGTCGATAGGGTATCTGTCACACTCGCAGTCGTGGCCCATCACTCTCAAATATATTATGTTCATCTGCCAAAAAGGTGGGGTAAATCAATTTATTTTGCATGCTATATTTTATCTGATATAGCCGGAATATGTGATTTAATGCTGAAACATTTTTGTCTCACCACAATAGTGGAAAGTGAGACATAGCGGTCACAATTCCGGCGGCATCGGTGTCATCATCGTCAACAATTTGGGAATTTCCCATATAATTTGATCCGTTAGTCAGATCATTACCAAACGTCATTACTAGCTTCCTCTCATGGATAGCTATACATCCAGTGTCACTCAGGTGACCTTGACCTTCACCTTGTTGACTTTAAAGGTACATGCCCACGTGCCAGGTTATAATATAGGGAGGCATATTTATTTCGTCCATACATTAGATATAACATTGTTCCGGCAAAATGAACAGTCATGAACCATTTTCGGACGAAATAATTGCAGTCATTTTTATACTTCGTATATCACACATGAATTTTCACAATGATATCAGGGGCGATAACCGTATTTCCTTGAAATGTTAACTGACATTACTATTTCTTCTCTGTAATTACTTTTTGATGTGCAATGATCATACTTATTAATCTGTCGAAAATATTATTTTTTCAGATGATTCATTTAATTAGTATAAATAATTAAAAAATACCATGCCTCATTTGCATATGAAATGAAATTTATATCTGCCTGGGCATGTACCTTTAACCTTTGTGTCAATAATTTTGTACATACGTCCACATGTTGAATACCTCCTGATTCGTTAGACGGATCCTTACCAAACTTCATCAATAGCTTCCACACATTGATGGCTATCCACCCTGTGTCATTCGGATGATCATGGTGACCTTGACCTTCATGTCATTAATTCTGGACGTACATCCAAACATTGACTACCGTATCTCCTGATCCGTTAGTCAGATCATTACCAAACTTCACAAATAGCTTCCTCACTTTGATGCTTATCCACCCAGTGTAATTTGTGTGGCCTTGATCTTGTTGACTGTTACCGTTGTATCATTAATTCTGGACTTCCTCATATTGTGACCAAGACTGTGGTGACCTTGCCCTTTGTTTAGTGGGTAAGACACTCTCTGGCGATCACCTTGTTGTATATTTAGTTTTGCAAGGACTTGTATTTGTGAACAAGTGTGGGTTGTGACCTAGAGGCTACAACATTGAACTTCAATACCAGTGGCCTATTTCACCAACATTGCAAAGTATACTTATCTGGCAAAGTATTCTTTGAGGGAGAAATTTTCAATTTAAAGATAAATTTTTATTATACTGAATTTATTACATTATCACATTAATGTAATAAATTCAGTACAATAATTCTGCATACTTTTAATCATCAAATATATGCAGTGGTTAGTTCTATATGAAATAATGCATTTTGGGAAAAATGAATGATTACTCCCTCAAAGTATACTTTGCTAGATAAGTATACATTGTGCTTTGCAATCTTGATGAAATCGGCTACAGAGGTTGTGGCTTCAATCCCCGCCCTAGGCATGAAAAACTACTTCCTTAATATGAATATGTACTTGTAGTAATGTTCCATGTGTCCATATACCTTTTATAAAATATACCACAACCTGAGACAACCTGTTTATGTGATAACAAGATTTACCTTGTTATTTGGCAGATCTTGGCAAACATTTTATTCATGTGATCCACATTATTTCGTTGGAAACAAAATATGAATATTGTCATGTTTTTTTGTAATTTTTGTCTCGTTTCTTAACAAAACAAATGGCAATAAAACAAACAAAAAACCATAAATTGGGTATATTCGAGAGTGATGTGTCGCAATAAAAAATGTATATTCATGTGTATTTAAAGTTTGTGTATAAGGTCAGGAATAACATAATTAAGTTTTGTTTTGCCTCACCGCTATAGATGATATAACTGTTTTACCCATTTTATGTCAAGAGACGGTTCAAATGAGTGGTCATAATATACACTTCCATTGAGAAATAAGAAAAACAAAAATAAAATATTTAGAAAATTTGCATACCCTTCCTTAATGGTGTTCTGAATGTATATGTTAAAACATACAGCCATGACAAAATGTATTTTACTTACCAGGATCAAAAACTTTTATTCAACATCACAGAAAATTAGCAACAGTTCTCTATAATTAAAATATGTCAAAGTTGGCAATAATTATATAGCAACCACAGAGTTAAATGAATTAATTACATTTTTGGCCCCACTAATTTCACAGATGCTCGAGCCCATGGTATGAAATTGCGAGGCGTATATTTGGCTTGCACTGTAGTTTTACATACTGTATGGCGATAAGTTAACATGCTCATAGTGGGAATCGTTGTTTTATTCATTTTGTCATAGTTTTGTTTATTCACTCTTAGAATGCTGGACACAAATATTTGTGTCTGCTGTTGCTTTATATTTTGCATTTTTCTCAATAAAAACATGGTTTTAAAGCACCATTAAAGTGCTGTCAAACCATGTTTTTGATCAGAAGAAAATGGAAAAATAGAAAATAAACAGCAGACGACAAAAGTTAATTCAGCAGTGTAAGTGTTAATATGTTTTTGGCTACATAGTGAGCTCTGATGGAGCTGATTCTTATGTGCTATCAAAACTCTTCCCCATTGAGCATGTTGTCAGCCTTTTGATTACATTAAGATATGGATCTCTTGTATATTTAGTATTAATTTGGTATTGTATTTGTATATTTTAAGTTCTTAACTAACCCTACATGTATCGAGCTCCCATAGATGTATGTGGGCTTAACCCTTCCAATGCGGAATTAAAATTTGTCGTCTGCTGTTTATTTTTTATTTTCCAATTTTCGCATCAAAACATTGTATTGACAACACTTTAGAATCATTTCCAATGGAAATGATTCTAAAGTGTTGTCAAACCATGTTTTTATTGAGAAAGAAGACAAAACAACTAAGGGTTAATGCTCCAAGTTAACACCAACAGAGATCTCCAATGGTTCCGCTGTAGTTAAACTTTACACAGCGTTTTATTTCATTACTCAGTGGAGGAGGACTGAACTATGTAGCTCCTAAACATTGCATCTTACGTTATAGTTTACAGTGGAACCTCTCTAAACTGGACACAGAGAAAACATATAGAATCTTATTTTGTATGAGTTTCTTGGTCATATGCCTCAGGTGATAATGTCTGTCGTGGTCGCATAGCACACAACTATGGCTCAGAATGAGGAAATGTCTGATTTACAGTGAAACCTCTCTAAGCCGGACACCCTGGGAGGTCCCCAGGGTGTCTGGTTTAGAGAGATTCCACTGTATGTCTGGATTTATGATATGTAAATACATATTTAAACATTCTTTAGCCTTTTTTTCCCGTCTCAACGAGAGTATATATATATATATATCGTCGAGACAGTTCAAATAGTGGTTACAAAATGCACTTTTGGCAAAAAGTAAAAAAAAAAAAAAAACATTTGGAAGTTTTCATAATAAAAAAAATTGAATAGTTTTAGCCTGGTGAAATTTCAGATCACACTTACGGGTGAAGGTATCCCTGTACATTGGGCGAGCCCCTCCCCGTCCTGCGGCTGAGCGCCACGCCCATAGTCCGCCTGACCCCCACCCCCTTAACGAGGTCACGGTCGGAGCTGAATCTCACAGAGCCTTACCTGAAGATACTCATAGAGCGAGTGAAATACAACCAGCTCGTATAATGTAGGCAGCTGCACTGGTGTCCACTCTCTGCATGCGGTGGTCTTAATGTTTGCACTTTCTAGGGTGATGTTTAGTTTATGATTTTGATATTTTCTTACTGTCAGGTTAAATTGTTGTAAGTCAAATTTCATTGCAGGTTCTCAAAATATGAGGCAATTGGAGTCACACACATGATTCAAATTCAAATTCTGGTTTAACCCTTACACCGCTATCTTAATTTTTGGTCGTTTGCTGTTTATTTTCTATTTTCCATTTTTATCATCAAAAACATGCTTTGGCAGCACTTTAGAATCATTTACAACATGCTTTGACAGCACTTCAGAATCATGTTTTTATTGAGACGTAAGGCAAGATATAAAAGCAACAGCAGACGACAATTGTTGTGTGTAGCGGTTGTCTAAGGGTTAAAGTTCATACTAATTACACACAGCCAATTCTGAGATATATGAACTTTGTAAGACATCATGTGGTCTTTACACTTTCTGACCTGTCTCTATATGACATTATCTGTTGCTGGGAAGTTAAACCGTTCTCTTTTGCACTTTCTGGTGTGAAATTTATTTTGTGATGTTTATATTTTGTTACTGTGGGGATAATTTGTTGTAAAAGCTGTTTACTTCTAGATTCTCACGATATGAGGCAATTTGTATTCACTGTGCATAACCCCACAATCATTGTGTGTGCGACTCGCACACACAATGATTGTGGGGTTATGCACAGTGAATACAAATGCTGGTGCAATGTAGAGACTGAATACTCCGAGCCAATTCTGGAAGATATAAACCCTAATAAGACTTTTGGAATCTCACCATGTTTGCATCCAGTGTTTACCATTTATTGGGGAGGTTGGTGGTTGGTCACACTTACGTTGTGGTGGGCACAATTTCTGGTTAATTATACCGGAGAAACGGTTGTGGGATATTGATAAATGTTTGTTGCACCTGCTTTAGCAGAAGGTGCGACTCTAGTCGCCGCTTTTTCCGTCGTCGTCGTTCGTGTCAACAAATGTCAAAACGGTTGTACAAGTTACTTTTTTATATATAACTTTAATATTAATTGATGGATTGCTTCAATATTTGGACACTTGTGAGCATTTGGAATGCACTCATGCTCCTTTCACCTTTTTAGGGCCCCGCCGATGAAGTTTTTGTAATTGTTTCTCAAATCACCTATAGGGGTCCTAAGTGCGTCGATAGACCACATATTTAGGGCCCTGTCGATATTCGGATGTGCCCTATAGGTTTTGCCCAGTCTGTCCGTCTGTCTGTCCGTGCATTATTTTTGGAAGAGTTTCTCAAATCACCTATATATGGGCCCTAAGTGCATTGACAGACCAGATTTTCTAGTTTGACCTTCACATCGTTGGGGAAATACTTGGCCATTTTATATGTCAACATATTTGTACATGTGCATGTTTCAACATCATCATGTAACTTTAATATTACTTGATGGATTGCTTCAATATTTGTATTCTTCAAATATGTGAGCATTTTGAACACACTCATGCCTTCATGAAGATGACATTGACGACCATCACATGGTTGTGGAAACACTTTGTCAAAAAGTTTCTTCAACCATAACCTTTTTCGTGTTTAAAGCATGCATTTCTCTGTGTTATGCTTACTTTAGCACATGCCCATGACCATGTTATGGTCAAATGCCTCGGCAGGCGCTTCATCGCTACCGTGGCGGAATTATTGTATATTGTAGTCTGTAGAAGCTGTATTAAGATATCAAAATTTCAGACAATTTAACCCTTTCACCGCTAAGTAACTGACATGGACTATTCATGTTAAGTTCTTACGGGGATTATATAAATTATATTTATAAATATTGAAACATTTGCACAAATGGTGCAGAAATAAACTGCAGTAGCCTATTTCACCAACATTGCAAAGTGTACTTTTCTAGCCAAGTTTACTTTGAGGGAGTAATCATTTATTTTTCCGGAAATGCATTATTTCATATAGAACTATCGACTGCATACATTTGATGATTAACAGTATGCCTCTCTTATGAGGCGGCTCCTCATGATATAATTGTTTACAAATGTTAGAAAAGAGGCATGTAATATTGAAAAGGTTAAGTGTGATAGGAAAAGGGGGAGTTAATCAATGTCTGGGGGTCGAATAAAAAATCAAAATAAACGTTGCGCATCTACTCATCATAAGGAACCTACATACCGAGTTTCAGGTCTGTAGCTATTAATGGTTTAAAAGTTTTACGAATCACAAGGCACAAGTCGAAAAGGGGGAAATAATCCATGACCGGGTGTCAAATCAAAAATTTAAATAAACTTTGCGCATCTACACATCATAAGGAAGCTACATACCGAGTTTCAGGTCTGTAGCTATTACGGTTTAAACAATTATGAATCACAAGGCAAAATTGCCAAACTGTAAGTTGAAAAGGGGGAGATAATCAATCATCGGGGGTTGAATCAAAAATTGAAATAAACTTTGCACATCTACTCATCATAATAAAGCTACATACCGAGTTTCAGGTCTGTAGCTATTAGGGTTTAAAAGATTTACGAATCACAAGGTTGGTGACGGGCGGACGTACGGACGGACAAAGGTAACACTAAATGCCCCCTCCACTATCGTGGTGGGGCATACAAACTATATGTTCAGCCCTGAAATCAGAATAATCCTGATCTGATGCCAGGTCCTCGCCACACCAGAATCAATTGGCCCCCTCCCAAAAGCAGTAGGATCAGTAATAATCTTACTACTTTTATAATGGGCAATAACCGACTTCAACAAAAGAGCCGAAGATAATGGTCGGTAAATCCGACAAATGCTCCCCGATGACGCCTGGATTGAAATTCAAAGTCCTTGCCCCTGGGTATTGGTGTAGTATGCTAATTAATCACAATATATGGTGATCAATGTGTCATTTGACCTTGGGCTCCTGTGCAGCATGGGTAGGGTATACAATGAAAATATGGATGGTGATCAATGTGTATATGAAGTCACAGTCAGCGGTCAGACATATAGCAATTTTTTAGGGTGCATAAAAACGTACCTGAGGGCCAAACAAGGCAAATCATGATTCCTATATTAAAGGAGGAACCATACACATACCGTTAATTTATGCATCGCGTTCGCCTGACCAACCACCCACACCCAAGCTATATGTAGGTACATGTAAACAGTTAATATAATAGAAAACAAGAGACCCAAATGGGCCCCACGTCGCTCACCTGAAGTCTTGGGCAGAGTCTATGCCAGGGCTAATAAAAGAATGACATTTTAACCTTTCACTGGCCATCTTGGATGACATAATAACTAAATTTTGAAACAATGGCGACAGAGCGATCGTCTCATCAATACATTTGATTTAATATATAACATCACCACATTGATGGCCCATCCCTCAGTTCTGATGGAAGTAACGATATCGTGTTTGAATGGTTAACTGTCTAGTCCCTGATCAGACGGTGCTGAACAGGAACTAGGCTGGTGACAAACATACAGAACTAAGTCTTGGTAGACTATTCGGCATCTTTGAACACGATTAACCCCGTCACCCCTAAACAAAACTGGAATGAACACTCCCATGTCCGGGTTTGGAAGGTCTGCGAGCCAATTCAATAAATATATGGTTGGACAATGTCCAGCCGTGGGTAAACATTTGTAGTGGCACGAGGGAACAGTTTGAACGCCAAGGCCGCAGGCCGCAGGCCGCGGGTTCAAACAGTTCCCGAGTGCCACGGCAAATGTTTACCCACGGCTGGACATGGTCGAACGTTATTGTTACATTACCATTTCCGTCGGAAATATGCAATTTAAGCATATATGTAGTACTTTCGGTACTTTGATAATATGATCCATTCAAACAGCTGATTTACACATGCATATTCCGGGGCAGCAGTACACGTCGCATGATGCAGCCGAGCCAATTTCAACAGTTCGATCCGTGCAACCTTTGTCAACTGTAGCCGATTTATCAAAATTGCAAATATACTTATCTAGCACAGTATACTTTGAGGGAGAATCATTTATTTTCCCGAAATGCATTATGTCATGTAGAACTAACGGCTGCATATATTTGATGATTAAAAGTATGCATAATTATTGTACTGAATGTATTACATTATCACAGCCAAAATTCAGTGTAATACAAATTAATAAATTTATCTTTAAATTGAAAAGTATAAGTATACTTTGCAATGTTGGTGAAATAGGCTACTGGTCCGATAGCGCGTTCTAGTAACGTCACGATACACATGCATTACGTAGGTGTTGGCTTGGGCCCGGAATGAGCATCATCTACAGCGATGGTCAAACAGCACGCACTGTACGTTTGAACACGGCTGTGAGCGGTGTCGAACAACGGCAGTCATATAACAATATAAGATAACTAACTACACTCCCATGTTATTTTCGGACTCTTCCATTTATCAGAAAGGGGTTTTGTTTTTAGAAATAAGAAATTACTGCAAACTGTGTGGATCCTGATGAGATGGCTCGTTACGAGCCGGCTCATCTGGATCTACACTGTTTGCAAACATTATGATAGAGGTCTGTAGTGTTGAAAGGGTTCACACTCTCAAACTCGGGCGTAGTTAAAAACAACAAGATAGCGAATGCAGTTCAGCGTTTTATTTCAGATCATCTTCAAAATAGCAAGTTATTACAAAATAGGGGAACAAAGCAGACAGGAATTTACCATACATGATCAAAAAGCATACACGTACATATCGTCATATAAACACGAACGTACGTATATAATGTGATTGTCCTTATTCCATCCTATATAGTTTGTTTGTTTATTGGTGTTTAACGTCCCATCAACAGCTAAGGTCATGTTAGGCCGGGCAAACAGGTTCGATCCCGTTTTACCTGCTGCATTGGGGGGGGGGGGGGGGGGGGATGGGGGGGGGGGGGGGGGGGGGGGGGGGGGGGGTCTGATCAGGATCGGCACTGTTTGTCATTCCATCAATGATAACAAGCAATTTAGATCGTTATCAGGCTACAGGATTGTGCTATTTGACCAGGAGCTTAACACAGGCCATAAATCCGAAAAGCCCAATTTCTTGAGTTACAGCCACATTACAGCCACAGTTACACCCGTTTATGGTCATTAGTCTGGTGTCACAGTCAGCTGGGTCAGTACAACCAGTATGTGAAGTGATCGCGTTTAACGTCCCAGCAACAGCTAAGTTCATATAGAGAGCGGAGCACAGTTTAAAGTTTCAACCGACAGACCAGTGGAATGGAAATACGATGTAAGTATTTGTCATGGCTAGGGTGACAATTGAACTCAAAACCTCCGCAATTGAAGTCCAATGCAATATTTCTCAAAATAAGGTATGCAGAAAACAAAACCTTTTGTAGTCATATTTACTGTCTGTTTCACGAAAGCTGCCCAAATTGTATGGCTATATAAACAATGCAAACAACAACATTTTTTTGGATAATGTTAAATTTTATCAAACATTTACGAATAAGCCTTCTCTTCATTTTGTGAAATTTGGTCCAATATTGATTTTATTACGAAAAAATAATTTCTCCATGTTAAATCCCCATAGACATCTTCACAGGGAAATTTCAGAAATATTAGACAGATTTTCCAAATTTAAATTTTGTTTGTAGCCAGGTTTCGGAGTCATTTCCAAAATATGTTTTTTTTTTGGCTCCTCCCCCAGTTCCTCCACCTCCTTTTCCCCCATGTTAAATTCCCTTAGACAAATACATTTTTTCGTAAAATAAAATAAATATTTGACCAAATTTCACAAAATAAAAAAGCTCATTCTTAAATTTTGATATAATTCAATATTATCGATTTTTTTTATATATAGTTTTTGCATTTTTATATGGCCGTAAAATTTGGGCAGGTTTCGTGAACAGACAGTAATCACCTTTGTGTTTTAAAACACAAAGGTGACTAAACTATTACTACCAATGTTTTTGTTTTCTAAGAAACAGATTAGTATACCGGTACCATCCTTAGCCGACCACCTGTGGTTTAGTCACAAAAGCGCTGCTATATGAAAGTGTAGGGACCCTGACCTTGTGCATCAAAGCTTTATGCCTGGACCAACATTGCTGACAAATATTATTGAAATTAATCAAGTTATTAGGAAAAAACATTGATATTGGTTGATTGATTGATTGGAATTTTAAAAGCCACACAAAGAAGGGATTTCGGAGGTAGCTCAAATTTCGAACTGCCGAGGCCAGGGGGCCGTTTCACTAAACTTTGTACGACTAAAATGTTCGTAAGTGCAAAATTATGATAGTCTGTAAATTTCATATTAACAAATTTTTCTTGTAAACAATTATTGGATTTACATTTATTGAGCATCAATATATGTAAATCTGTCACGTGAAATTTCCAGAGGATCCTAAATTTGTACTTACGAACATTTTAGTCGTACAATGTTTTTAGTGAAACTGTAGGTAACTTCTATTGAAATAAACTATAAACAAGAGGGCCATGATGGCCCTAATTCGCTCACCTGACTCCATGAACACCAAAGGAGAATGTGTTTTAAAAAAATTGTGCTGTTTTTAGATGGCGGTCATCTTGGATTAAGCGATGACTCTCATTTTACAAAATCTGAAAAGTGCTTCACCCAGCATCGGCCATGTGGTTCCTGAGAAAAAGACACTAAAAATCTTGAATAAATGGACCTTTTGGTGGCCATCATGGATGACATAATCATCCGATTCCGACAAATATTGCACCAGAGTGATCGCCTCATTGATACCTTCAATTTGATATATGACATGACCATATTCAGTCAAAAATAAAATTTGACCCCAATTTGACCCCACGGGCCACGCCCATTTTAAACAACTTTCAAAGAGCAAGTGTACATCGATCATTCCTACCAAGTTTCGTCGAAATCGGCTAGCGGTTCATGAGAAGAAGATTTTTTAAGAATTTATGCTATTTTTAGACGGCGGCCATCTTGTATTAGCGATGACCTCCATTTTAAACAAATCTGAAAAGGCTTCACCCATGGACCATAACTTTTAAGTTTGGCTACCATGGGCCAAGCGGTTTCATGTGAAGAAGAATTTTGAAATCTCTAATAAAAAAGAACGACCTTTTAACCTTTCGGCGGCCATCTTGGATGACATAACAATCCGATTTCGACAGAAAATGCACCAGAGTGATCGCCTCATTGATACCTTCAATTTGATATATGACATGACCATATTCGGTCAAAAATATTATGGACCCCAATTTGACACCCCACGGGCCACGCCCATTTTTGACCCGGGGTGGGGTCACCATTTTAACAACTTTCAAAGAGCAATGTACATCGATCATTCCTACCAAGTTTCGTCGAAATCCGGCTAGCGGTTCATGAGAAGATTTTTTAAGAATTTATGCTATTTTTAGATGGCGGCCATCTTGGATTAGCGATGACCTCCATTTTAACAAATCTGAAAAGGCTTCACACATGGACCATAACTTTTAAGTTTGGCTACCATGGGCCAAGCGGTTCATGTGAAGAAGAATTTTGAAATCTCTAATCAAAGAACGACCTTTTGACCTTTCGGCGGCCATCTTGGATGACATAACAATCCGATTTCGACAGAAAATGCACCAGAGTGATCGCCTCATTGATACCTTCAATTTGATATATGACATGACCATATTCGGTCAAAAATAAAATTTGACCCCAATTTGACCCCACGGGCCACGCCCATTTTTGACCCCGGGGTCACCATTTTAACAACTTGGAAAGAGCAATGTACATCGATCATTCCTACCAAGTTTCGTCGAAATCCGGCTAGCGGTTCATGAGAAGATTTTTTAAGAATTTATGCTATTTTTAGACGGCGGCCATCTTGGATTAGCGATGACCTCCATTTTAACAAATCTGAAAAGGCTTCACCCATGGACTATAACTTTTAAGTTTGGCTACCATGGGCCAAGCGGTTCATGTGAAGAAGAATTTTGAAATCTCTAATAAAAGAACGACCTTTTGACCTTTCGGCGGCCATCTTGGATGACATAACAATCCGATTTCGACAAAAAATGCACCAGAGTGATCGCCTCATTGATACCTTCAATTTGATATACGAAATGACCATATTCAGTCAAAAATAAAATTTGACCCCAATTTGACCCCACGGGCCACGCCCATTTTTGACCCCAGGGTCACCATTTTAACAACTTTGAAAGAGCAATGTACATCGATCATTCCTACCAAGTTTGGTCGAAATCCGGTTGTCGGTTCTTGAGAAGAAGATTTTTTAAGAATTTGTGCTATTTTTAGACGGCGGCCATCTTGGATTACGTAATGACGTCATTTTAACAATTTTGTAATCCCCCTACCTAAGGACCATGACCATGAAGTTTGGTGACTATAGACCCAATGGTTACCGAGGAGAAGAAGTTTGAAAATGTTCACGGACGACGGACACATTGCGGTAACAATAGCTCACATGAGCTTCGCTCAGGTGAGCTAAAAAGGTAACACTACAATTCAAGTCGTTGAGCAAGGCATGAATGTGGGCTTTGTAATGATGAACAGAGATGGACGAGTGAACTCCGTCAAAAATGATGTTTTCTGGACGTCCAGTTTAGAGAGGCTCTACTGTATACGACATAGAACATACATGAATATTAATTGGTGTCGTGAGTATACATGAATATTAATTGGTGTCGTGAGTAAGGGTAATCAAAACTTTCCACACACACTGGTGCTGCATGCTGCACCTTGGTAAAATGTTTCGACATGAATTGCGACAAAATGACGTGAAAAAAGATGATTCTTAATTTTAACAACATATTTTGTTATTTACATTCTATCTGAAAATGCAATGTAAATATACCGGTAAGTAATAAACCATGGGCTGTTGTGTTTACTGTAGTATGAAAAACATTTGGTGTGTTTAAAGTTTGTGAGATGTCCTTCAGACTCCACGCACTTTAAACTGACCAACTGTTGTCCATACTACAGTAAACACAACGGCCCATGGTTTTATTCCTTAAATAGTAAAGTCATCTAAAAAATTCCTTGTTTTTATACAGGTATATATGTAATGCTAAAACTAAATCAGAATTTTGCATACCCCTGGGGTCGTTTATTAGAATAATTACGGTAGGTCAAAATAATTGTTTTAAAATGACTATTATCAAGGAAATTGAATGCATAGAAATCAATATTGTCCCAGGAAAGGATGCTACCTCACCCATTTCCAAACTCGATCCACAAATGGCACCCTCTCTCTCAGTAAGAACCTACTAGATATGCCACTGTGATGTTTGACTGCCCTGTGTCATGCCTCATGTTACTATAGCATATTTTACAACATGCTTTGACAGCACTTCAGAATCATTTCCATTGGAAATGATTCTGAAGTGCTGTTAAACCATGTTTTTATTGAGAAATAAGGCAAGATATAAAAGCAACAGCATACGACAATTGTTGCGAGTAGCGGTCTAAGGGTTAATTAATTAAAATATGCTTTAATCAAAACAAATGGCTGTGATAATGTAATAAATACACTACATGTGCATGAATGATAAATAAATTTAATCATCAAAATGTAAATAGGCATTTAATATAACATATTCCTACAAACAATTACACACATGCTTCCTCAAAGTGAACTTAATAAGCCAAATTAATGCACCGAGCGATTTTGGTGAAAACAGCTACTAATCTGCCAGCACACAGCCTATACTGTGTGTTAAACGTACTAAATGCAGTCTGACCAGGGTCTGCACTGGTCGCAAAAGCCATAGGCCCCATTTCTCAAATCAAAGCTGCAAATGTGACCAGCAATTGGCTTCTAACCTTTTTGACCAGGGTGGCTCGATTATCTTGCAGCCCGGTACAGAAATAATGCTTTTACACGCCGATCAATGGCTGCACTGGTCACAAAATCTATGAGCTGCCGGTATGGCAAGTCACAAAGCAATGACGGGACCAGTGACTATTTAATGTTCTAAACAAAAACTCAGATATTATGCTGTAAATGAAGCGGTTGTTTGAACAGTGAAACTGTTTGAATATGGAGTATACTCAATGTTTTACAATCACACATTAACCTTTAGACCGCTACACACAACAATTGTCGTCTGCTGTTGTTTTTATATCTTGACTTAATTTCTCAATAAAAACATGTTTTGACAGCACTTCAGAATCATTTCCCATGGAAATGATTCTGAAGTGCTGTCAAAGCATGTTTTTGATGATAAAAATGGAAAATAAACAGCAGACGACAAATGTTTTAAGACAGCGGTGTAAGGGTTAATATTGTGTATAATAATCTGTAGCCTACAAACCTATTGATGGAATAAACATAATACATATATTAAACCAAATCTACAAAATATTGTGAATTTGCGATTGATTTGTGAGCGCGATTGGAGAAATGAGGCTTATATCATTAGCGTACAAATCAGCCTGTGTGGGGAAGAAGAGTTGGACTGACCACAAATGCCACATATCTGCAGCGAATCACAATTTAAAGGTCAATTGCCTGTTTATTCGGAGCACTATAAGGGAGATGGACAAAATTCTGTCCCACATACCCCTTCCATTGAACAAAATAGCCCACACAATGTATATTCAAATGCCCTACATTATTGTATATTATGTAGTTTACAGATGTGTAATACCAACATGCAGTGTTTACTCTGACAAATGAAAAGCAATTATTGTAGACATACTTTCGCTTTAATATCCACAGTGGTCAAGAAATACTATAATTATTATAGTTGGAAGGTTTGGAAAAGTTGAATAATTACACTAGACATAAACATATATTATCGTTGGTACGGTACATTTATAAACACATTGTATTAAATCACAACATACATGTATATCAATGTTACATGTTAGATACAGTAGATAAACAACATGGGAAGATTAGAACAATATATGGCTAGCTTATATAAATAGACTTCATCCACTTTTTAATACCGTTTAATGCACACAATCAACTAAATACTTTTCCAACAGCCAGTATCACTCACTTGAGATTCTGAACAAAACATGACCCAGACATACTTTCACTTTTACCCGATTATCATTAATTGATTGATTGGGATTTGAAGTCTGTTCAACAGTAAGGTCATATACAGACGGGAATGAACCTGTAAGGGCGAGTACATGCAGCACCGAAATTGCAATGAAACTTTCAGCACTGGAGGATAGAGTCCTGGGGTTTCATTAAACTAAAATGTTTGTAAGTGCAAATTTAGGATCGTCTGGAAATTTCAATTGATGGATTTACATTTATTGAGCATAGGTTTAATAATGTGAAATTTACAGACTATCAGAATTTTGCACTTACAAACATCTTAGTCGTACAAAGTTTAGTGAAACGGGCCCCCGATCTGGTGCCAGGCACCCTTACTACACCAGATCACTTGGTCCCAGGTGATCATCGGAGTAAGATTTCCTATTAAGGGATGATTTTATCTGATTTATTGGTGTTTAACAGCCTATCAACAGCTAAAGCCGGGGCAACGGGTTCAATCCTGCAGTGAAACCTGCTGCATTAGGGGGAAATAACATTTACATCAAAATAAATATATATTCAGTCCTGAAATTAGAATAACCTGAGCTGGACGTCCATGTAAGATCATCATTAAAGTATGAATACTGAAGGATGCCGTCGTCAATAAGGCTAAACAGTATGTGCTCATCCTCACATAAATCTGAAAGAACTTAGGTTGTCGATTTTGAACTGTGAAAAAAGCATGTGCTAAAAACTATATTAACTGCAATGTCCGTCATGTGTATTGCAAAAAATAAATTAACAGTTCACTGCCCTACATTACCCTTATACATTAACTATTGGCAAGTGGCTTAGACACATTCAGCACATTTGACATTTGTGGCTGTGATTGGAGAAATGAGGCTTACAAGATTTGTGACCAGTGAAGCTTGTGCTCAAATAGTACACTCATGCAGGTTGATAATATAAGTTATTGTGATTCTATTGTCTACAATATGACACCATAGTGACTTAAAAGAATGACAATAACTTATTTTTCATACCGCAGATTCTTTAAATATTCCTCCAGAATTTAGTTTTATAAGTGTTTTGTAACATGTTTGACGTCATAGAAATATGGTCCCAAACAGTACAACGTCATGACGTTACAAATATTAGCCGACGTCGTCCCCGACATAAACAAGTAGAAATTTGTTAATAACTAATTTTCACAATATAACTTGTTTTCATAGTTGGGTCATTACCAATCCCTACGACTCTGTTTCGGAGGCGATTTGAAAAACAAAACGTTTTCGACTCCGCCTCGAACTGCCGCCATTTTGATGCGAGCAACAATGACGGGCTTGACAGGTAATATGGGCTCATATTACCCGTCAAACTGACCAATCAAAACGCGAGAAATTTATCTGCTGTATGACGATGATCTGTATTTCTTGTTAGAAGCATGACGGGTGTTTCATTGATGAAATGGCGAACAGTGTAGATCCTGATCAGACTGCGGATGCGCATGCTGATTTGCATCTGCATGGATTGTAAAGCCATCAGCCCCATTTCTCCGTCACAGCCACATTTGAACAGAAAACAATAGAACAGAAACAAATACATGTACGAGAATGGAGCACATGTTCAAACTCAATTACTCGAAATGATGGGCTAACAGCACTTTATTGTAATTTAAAGCAGAGGCAACCAAACTTGCCTCCATTGCGCCAATAGGTCGGTCCAACCGGTGTGCCTATACTCCTGTATTATATACCGTTTATTTAACCAGGTGAGTTGCTGAAATAAGGCACAAGTGAATGGGTCCAACCGGTGTGCCTATACTCCTGTATTATATACAGTTTATTTAACCAGGTGAGTTGCTGAAATAAGGCAAGGGGATGTTTTTGTTCTCAAAAATATGAAAATTACTTGCAAAAAGTGCATATCTTGATGAGACGGCTGAAATGTATGAAAACATTACATTATCTGTTGTACAGGCAGATAATTTGGATCTCTCTAATAGTGAAATGGAGGCAAGTCCAACCGTCTTACTATTTACAAGTAACATCTATCTGGGATAGAACGTTCTGTTTACATACGGTTTTATGGCATGGTTATCGCAGCATTAATTATACACATGCAACAATCAACAAAGACAATAATCTTCAACAAAAACGGGCTTATTGAGTTTGAATCCGGACAGTGTAGCCCAAGATCAGACTGCACATCTGCATCAGGACCTACACTGGAAGCTATTGAGCTGGAAATGCATTCCTGCTGTCTTACCGGTATATGAAAAGTTATCAAGGTACGCGAGAAAGCTAGCCGACAAGGATTAACTGGACAAAAACTCAATAAGCCAGGTTTTGTCATGAAGAGTCACAAACATAGCACTGAGACAGCAGTCAGACTGCTGGACATGGCAACACAATGGTTAGATTAGACGTCACAGAAATATAATTCCAGCACAAAATTATTTACACTATTCCCTAACATTTGATTGGCCCGTAGCAAGTCTCTGTCCAAAATTTATATCCCAGTAAACTCCCACGCCAAACTACTTTCCGTAACCGTGAGGCGCAGTTAAAATAATTCTTAAGAAAACGGAAAATAAACACATTTTCTTGATGAATTTATTTCAAATGCTGGAATTATAAGGAATGAATGGCCTTTTTGTTGATTTTATCGGGGATATAAACTTGGAAAAGTCGCGGTAATACTGGACGAGGCCTTCCGGCCTTCTTCCAGTATTCCTGCGACTTTTCCAAGTTTATACCCCGATAAATTCCACAAAAAAGCCATTAATTCCTATAGTGATGGATTCTGATTGATTGATTGATTGGGGTACTGTTTCAGGTCATATAATACACATGTATGGGGAAATACTGTACATTCAGCAAGCAGTATAATTACAATACATTCAGCACTATAAGATCATATATCCGTTGCCAGCAAGTGTAGTGATAAGCCCATCGATGAATGGTCCGTAAAGTGGATTGATTTGATTTACAAAGTGGAATAAGATCAAGATTAATCATAAGAATTCTTAAAATCGGCTTCTTCTCATTGCCATGATAAACAAATTTAGTCAAAAAGTTATTGCACAGACAAGGACACAAGTTGGGAAAATGATAAATGGTTACCAAAGGGAAGATAATTTGTTGAAATATTTAAATCCAATAAGAGTATAACATGGGTGGAGTTATTGCATGGTCGAACACACAGAATGCGACAATTAAAAATGCCAGGCAAAAGTGGATATCTCGGGCGAACATTTGGAAAATAAATCCAAATTTTCCTCTTGTCTTGATAAACATGGTTGGCAAATTTAGTTAAGATCCGTTAAGTAGAATTTGAGTTATTGCGTGGACAAGCTGTATAAAAAGAGCAGACGACAACAATTTCAGCATACATGTACATCAAATAAGAAAATAGGCAAATGGTATATAAGTCAGACGAATACAATAAGTTAGGAATGATTGAAGTTAATGAATATCATGAATTGTGGCTGTGACTGGAGAAATAGGGCTTATGGAATTTGTGACCAGTGTAGCTCCTGATCAAACGGCCTGACAACGATCTACATTGCTCGTTAGAAACATGGCGAATATTTCATTGATGGAATGGCGACCAGTGCAGAGCCTGATCAGACTGTGCGGATGTACAGGCTGATCTGGATCTACACTGGTTGCAAAACCCATAGGCCCCATCGTTCCCTTGATGAAAGGATTAAGAAACAAGAAGATGGTTAAATGCATGAAGGACAGAGTATCTCCTGCCCGGGGGAAATATTATCACAGGCATACACAGGGAATTCACAACAAGATACCATAGTTGGGTCATCACTCAGTATCTCATATGGTCACGTATACCACAGGTGGAAGACTCGGACCTAGGACCCAATACTTGGCTCATTTGGAAAACGTTACCCCACCCACCCATTTCCATACACTATACCTTACAGCCTTTTCCAAGGTAGACAAGAGTCTGTGAACAATGTGAACAATGCCATAGACAGGCTTAATTTCGGGCTCTCTCAAACACAGCAAGTTTCGATTTTTTCTGCTGATTTACGTCTCTGGCAATAGATTAATGCATTAGGCCCCCAAATATATTCTCTTTAAACACCTGTGTTTAGTATATTGTTAGTTACACGCATTTTAGTTACCAACGTCACAGAGGAATTTCTCTGTCAGAAAGAATCTCACACAACCCGCTTCACACATCGCTACCTGATTGGTTAAACAAATATACGAGTATTTACGATACTCCAGTTCGGGTTTTTCCATGACATCATTATTGATCATTCTGCAAATATAACAAATGAATCCGAAAGTAAAGTTCACGGAAGGCTATTAGTAGCCGATTTCACCAACATTGCAAAGTATACTTTGAGGGAGTAATCATTTATTTTTTCTGAAATGCATTTTTTCATATAGAACTAACGACTGCATATATTTGATGATTAAATGTATGCAGAATTATTATACTGAATTTATTACATTATCACAGCCATTTTGGCTGTGATAATGTAACACATTCAGTATAATAAATTTATCCCTCAAAGTATACTTTGCTAGAAAAGTATACTTTGCAATGTTGGTGAAATAGGCTACTGATATTGCCCTTGCTCATGCAAGCAGCATGCGTCAGCCATACAATGAAAATATGATGATAGTTATTCTGTAGTATCGAGTCAATCAGACTTACGCTTGGAAGATATAAATAATATACCGTAATAACCCTAAATATGTGGACACAATTTATTCTGGGAAACACCCATTAATATATGTTTTCGCACAGCAAAGAATTCCAAATATTTACATGTTTATCACAATAGCGATGTACTTGGATACAATTTGTTTTGGGAAACCCTTATTTTACAAAACCAATGGTGTTTTAGGGTTATTACGGTGATAAGTGAAATACAGATTTAAAAAAAAAAAGACACACGTATGTCCTTGTGATCACTTGCGCTTTCCACATGCGGGTTCGACTCTTAACACTCATGGTAACATACATATATAGACATCATCTCGACACTCTTAAACACTTGAAACATCAGTCATTCATCTACTGGAATTAACGATACTGTGACAGTGGAGTTACTCTTGCCAAGGCACGGCATAATGTCTATCCATGAGAAATTTATCTACGGCAATGTTGCGAGTATTATAAATTTATCTGTGAATATTCCGGTGGCGCGGCGTTGTCAGTTGCCCGTGTGTGATCAACAGCGGTCTATCTGGTGTCATTCGAGCTGTATTTAGTTTTTTTTCTGGGCAGCTTCTTGTTGCTGGTGGGCGTACAACTTGGCTTTGTTCACGCCAGGGCCTGCAGTGTACATAGAGAATACCAGCTACATGTTTATGTTGCGTCATTACACCGACGTCATTCGTTAACGTCATGTGATCTCGTTCGACCAATAAAATGTCAGTTTTCAATTTGTTGTAACCCGGATAAGCAGATCAGGTCAATGCCTGTTACAACATTATGTTATCCGTCGGTACGTATTCGGCCAATACAAAGCTTGTTACATGATAAATGGTGGTTATGGTGAAATATCATTCACACCCGAACGATGGGTTGGCTGCATGTTTAACCTTTCATGCCAGAATATCATACACGCACTCTGACATGTTTGAATAGCTGACATGTTTGAACGATTAATTAATTAATTAAAACAACTATTTTAATTGAATAATTGTAAAAAAATATTGAAACACGAGCTAGCTCGTTCAGATCTAGTTTTTGCAAATATTGGTTATATTAAAGTTTGGAGGGTCAGTGTTCGCTTTGAAAATGAGGTGATATACATATTAGTAACTTTGTAGGACCAGTCTGCACCAGAATTATAAACTACAGCTGGGTGGTCAGCAAATGTACTACTAAAATGTTCGTAAGTGAAAATTTAGGATCGTCTGGAAATTTCAATTGATGAATTTACATTTATTGAGCATAGTCTGCATATGCAGCCTATGCTCAATATATGTAATTCCAATAATCGTTTAAAAGAAAACATTGTTAATGTGAAATTTACAGACTTATCATAATATGGCACTTACAAACATTTTAGTCGTACAAAGTTTAGTGAAACGGGCTCCAGATATAGTGCAAGATGCCTGGAGTTTCACTTACCGACATAACTGAGGAATACGGGCAGGAAGATGAGGCCGTGTGTCGCCCCAAAGATGACCATACCGAGGTACATGCGGAAATAGAAGACCTGGAACAGCTGAGACTTGGCAAACGCCAGCACCACGACACCAAGCAGCTTCGTCAGTGTGATACCGCTCAGAACCTGCAAGGTAAAGCATTTTACTGACGATTTGTTCCGAGCGACAGCCTCTTTTGCAAGAGATTGTTATTTTGAAATCATGTCACTGACTTGACTTGGACGTCATCACATGAGCATTGACATAACATTTTGTTTGAATAAAAAGAAAATAAATTTAAAATCATATTAATCACTTTGAAATAGTATATGTTTGGAATTATAAAGAATACTGTAAACCAACTAATATTCGCGCGCGAGATACCTTTTCGCGTTCTTCGCGAGGGATTGAAATTCGCGAACATAAATCTCCATGAATGTTTCCACATTTCCTACCCTAAGATCGTTAAAAAATATTTTGCTAATAGATGGCGGGCCTCTTTTTATCTTAGTTGCCTTTCCCATATATGTCGGTGTCATTTGGTGACACTAGTTAATCCTGTAGCCTATTTCATCAACTCCCCAAAGTATACTTCGGGGAGTTGATGAAATAGGCTACAGGTTGTTTTGAATTAACTATATTCATACGTGTTCTCTGCCGTGTATTCCGGTAGACATAATATAATTCTATACTCTATGAACAGTTTGAAAACTAAATTCAAAGATTATACACTAGATTGCTGATGTCATTCTAGCATAAAAAAAAATATGACACGGCTTACCAAGTGGCTTGTGTTTTCTGAATCGGACCGCCATCCTGATAAATCACGGCTTATTGCATCAGCGGGAAGTCTAGAAGACCAATTTGCGGATTCTTGTCATGGTTTACAATGTTCGAAATTCACTCGACAAAATATTGATGATACATCAGCGGACAATGCGACTCAGTAATAGGTCGTTTATATACACAGGGTGAAGATATCTCACTCATAACTATTGTTGATTTACATAAATGGGGGATTATGATTGACACAGCCAGGTCTGCCCAATGTAAAGTGTATACCGTTTCGTTCTCTGACAAACTCATCCACTGTTTGGAGTTGGTTTGCGGACAAGTTTATCAACGAACGAAACTGATGTGGCAGTTCTGTTTCCGGGTCAAAAATTACAATTAAAACATATTATTTCCAAAATTTATCGTGAAAGTTAATAGCACCCGTCGTCATACCGCGAACGATAATCGTCGCGAATATGACCAGATACGAAAATCGTGAAATTTAGTAGCCACCTTCCGACCAGCCCTTCATCAAGCGTTGTTGGACTATTAAAAACTTTTTTTTATAAATTCTCATAAAAATGTCATTTATTCCTCTAATATAATAAGTAAAGAGCAGCAGCTGTGAAGACTACACACTTACCGAGCTGCCCACAGACTTACCAAGCTGCCCACAGACTTACCGAGCTTACCACAGACTTGAGCTGCCCAGAGACTTACCGAGCTTATCGAGCTGCCCAGAGACTTACCGAGCTGCCCAGAGACTTACCGAGCTTACCGAGCTGCACAGAGACTTACCAAGCTTACCGAGCTGCCCAGAGACTTACCGAGCTGCCCAGAGACTTACCGAGCTGCCCAGAGACTTACCGAGTTTACCAAGCTGCCCACAGACTTACCGAGCTGCCCACAGACTTACTGAGCTTACCGAGCTGCCCACATACTTACTGAACTGCCCACATACTTACCGAGCTGCCCACAGATTTACCAAGCTGCCCACAGATTTACCAAGCTGCCGACAGACTTACAGAGCTGCCGACAGACATACCGAGTTTACCACAAACTTACCGAGCTGCCCACAGACTTACCGCGCTTACCGAGCTGCCCACATATTTACCAAGCTGCCCACAGACTTACCGAGCTGCCCACAGACCTACCGAGCTTACCAAGCTGCCCACAGACTTACCGAGCTTACCGAGCTGCCCACATACTTACTGAGCTGCCCACAGACTTACCGAGCTGCCTACAGATTTACCAAGCTGCCCACAGATTTACCGAGCTGCCCACAGACTTACCAAGTTTACCACAAACTTACCGAGCTGCCCACAGACTTACCATGCTTACCGAGCTGCCCACAGACTTACCGAGCTGCCCACAGACTTACCAAGCTTACCGAGCTCCCCCAGACTTACCGAGCATAGACTTACCTGAGCTTTACCGAGCTCCCACAAGACCCTTAACCGAGCTTACCAATTGCTGGCCAAGCCTGCCACATACTTACTTGAGCCTGCCCACCAAGACTTACCAAGCAGCCCAGTTTTTTAACCAAGCCTAGCACCACATATTTATACCAAGCTTAAACCCACAGACTATACGAGGCTGCCCAGCCTTACCGAGCTTACCAAGCTGTCCCACATACTTACTGAGCCCTGCCACAGACTTTTACCAAGCAGACCGATTTCACCAAGCTGCCCACAGATTTACAAGCTACCCCAGACTTTAACCGAAAGAGCTGCCACCTAAGACCTTACCGAGCTTACCACGAGCTAGGCCCACATAGATTTACCAAGTTCTGCCACCAGACTTACCGAGAGCTTTGCACCAACAGACTTACCGAGCCAGCCAGACATTACCGAGCTTGCCCCACCCACTTACCAAGGAGCCTGCCCACAACTTACCGAGCTTCCCCCAGATTTACCAAACTGCCCAACCGACCCTACGAGCTTTTGCTCACAATCAAAAACCAAGGACTTACCAAATTACCACAAACTTACCGGAGCCTGCCCAACATACTTAAACGCGCTTAACTTTGAGCCTGCCCAACATAATTTACCAAGCTGCCCAACCAGACTTACGAGCTTTACCGATGCTGCCCACAGACTTACCGAGCTTGGGCCCAGACTACCGAGCTGGCCCACAAACTTACCGCCTTACCGAGCTTTCCACAAGACTTACCGAGCCCTTACCGAGCTACCGAGCTTTACCGAGCTTAACCGCCCGACTGCCGCACAATTACCTTCTGAGTTCGTGCCCACATACTTACCCAGCGCAGCCCAAATTATTACCGAAGCTGCCCACAAGACTTACGGCGAAGCTTACCCTGAAAGGCTTCCCACAGACTTACCGGAGCCCTCCACAGACTTACCGACTTACCGAGCTTCCCACACTTACAGGAGCCCTGCCCACAGACTTTCCGAAGCTAACTGAGCTAACCGAGCCCTGCTACATACGGTAACTTCGCTTACCTGAGCTGCCCACATATTTACCAAGCCAGCCCACGCAGACTTACCGAAGCTTTTGCCCCACCTATACTAAACAGAGCTTAACCCGTGCTGCCCAGACATACCGAGCTGCCCAGACTTACCGGAGCTTGCCCACGAAACTTACCGAGCTTCCAGTGCGTTGCCGCACAACTTACCGATGCTTACCGCCCGCTGCCCAACATACTTTTACCTGATCGTGCCTCACGTATACCTATCTACTGATCTTGCCACCATATTTAACCTGACTGCCCACAGCCTTACCGAGCTACCAAGCCCTGCCCACGAACGTACTTGGGCTTGCCCACCGAACTTACCAACAGTCCCACGTTTTACCATGCCCTGCCCACCAGATTACAGCTTACCCAGCGAAGACTTACCGAGCTGCCCACAAAGACTTACCGAGCTTACCGAGCCTGCCCACAGATTTACAAGCTTGCCCCACAGGACTTACCGACCGCGCTTGCCGCACCGAGACTTACCGGAGCTTGCCACCAGACTACTAAGCCCTGCCCACAAAAGACTTACCAGCTTATACGAGTTGCCCACATACTTACTGAGACTTGCCCAGACATACCGAGCTTTGCCCACCTAAAGAATTTACCAGCTGCCCACAACTTACCACTTTGCTCACCAGAACTTACCGAATTTACACAAAACTACCGAGCCCTCCCACAGACTTAACGCGCGTTACTGAGTGTCCCACATTATTTACCAGCAGCCCTACACAGACTTACCGAGCTTACCCGATGCTGCCACCAAGACCTTACCCGAGGTGCTGCCCCAGACTTACCGAGCTGCCCCACAAACTTACGAGCTTTACCGAGCTTGCCCACAGACTTACCCGAGCTTACCGAGCTTACCGAGCTGCCCACATACTTACTGAGCTGCCCCGCCACTTACTTACCGAGCTTGCCCACCTATATTTACCGAGCTTGGCCCAACAGACTTAACCGAGCTTAACCGGAGCTTACCACAGACCTTAACCGAGCTCCCCACAGACTTAACCGGACTTAACTGAGCTAACCGAGCCTGCCTACACAGACTAACGCCTTTACCTGTAAGCGCCACATATTTACCGAAGCCCTGGCCCCCACAGGACTTACCGACTGCCACTAGACCCCTAGTACCAGGATTCTTACCGAGCTGACCCAGACGTTACCGAGCTTGCCAAAAAACTACCTGCTGCTTACCGAATGCTGCCCACAGACTTACCGAGCTGCCCAGATTTACCGAGCTGCTCCCCAGATTTACCAGCTTGCCCACAGACTTACCGAGCTGCCCACTCTTACCGAGACTTACGATTTACCGACAACTTACCGAGCTGCCCACATAAACGACTTGAGCTGCCCACAAACTTTACCTTGAGACTTGCCCACATATTACCGAGCTGCCCACAGACTTATCCGAGCTTACCGAGCTTACCGAGCCCTTACGAGCTCCCCACAATCTTACCGAGCTGCCAGACTTCCCACGACTTACCGAGCTGCCCACAGACTATTACCGAGCTACGAGCTGCGCCCACAGATTCTACGAGACTTACCGCTGCTTACTGAGCTGCCCACATATTTACCCAAGCGGCCCAACCAAACTTACCTGACGCTGCCTTACCTTAGACTTACACCGACGCTTGCACCGAGCTGGGCCCACCGAGCTTACCGAGCTCCCAGACTTACCGACTGCACAAATTTTACCGAGCTACTAGCTGTTCCACAGACTTACCGAGCTACAGCGAGCTTACCGCTACCCCAAAGCTTACGAGCTGCCCACACTTACTTAACCGAGCTGGCCCTCAAGCACTATTTACCGAGCTGCCCACAGTGACTTACCTGAGCTTAACCGCAGCTGACCCCTACATACTACGCGCCCTACCTGAGTCTGCCCACAGACTTCCACCAGAGCATGCCCACAGTCCCTCCAAGCTGCCCGAGCTGCACAGTTACCTTACCGAGCTACGAGCTTGCCCACAGAGCTTACCGAGCTGCCCACATACTTACCTGAGATCTTACCGAGCTGCCCACAGATAACTTAGCTGCCCACGACTTACCGAGCTGCCACACTTAACCGAGCTTACCGAGCTGCCCACAAATTTACCAAAGCTGCCCACAGACTTACCGAGCTTACGAGCTTACGAGTTGTCCCACAAATACTTATCTGAGCTCCCAGCAATACTTACCGAGCTTACCGCAGACTGTTATTACCGAGCTTCGCCCACAGACTTACCGAGTCTACCTGCTACCACAGATTCTTCCCCCCCCCCCCTTACCGAGAATTTACCACAGACTTACCGAGCTTGCCCACCAGACTTAACCGCTAACACTTACTACCGAGCTGCACATAATTTAAGACCAAGCTTCCTTAGCCACTAGAGCATACACCTGCCCAGCTTAACCGAGCTGCCCTACGAGGCTACATACCGAGCTTCCCGAGCTTACTAAAATTAGAGCTAGCTGCCCACATACTTACCAGCTTTGGCCCCCCCCCCACCAAGCTGCCCCCACTTTCCGAGCCTACCGCCCACCAAGAGCTTCCCACGATGCTTTACCGAGCTGCCCACCTTTTAACCACGAGCTGCCCACAAACTACCGAGTGCTGGCCTCCACCACTTACGAGTTACCGAGCTGCCCACAGACTACCGAGCTTACCAAGAGCTGCCCAACTTACCGAGCTCCCACAAAGATTTACCCTGAGCTTCCGCCCACAAAGACTTACCGTAGCTGCCCACAGACCCCTTATTTACTTGACCAGCCCCCATGCCCCCCACCAATACCGAGCTAAACCTGAGTCTACCGAGCTTAGCCCCAAAAACTTAACCGAGCTTACCCGACTGCCCCACAGACTTACCGAGCTACCCGAGAGCTACTACGTGCTGCCCATCAGACAACTTACGAGCTTACCGAGCTTACAGAGCTCACAGAAATAACCTGAGCTGCCCACAGACTTACCGAGCTAATTGACCGATAACCGAGCTGCCCACAGACTTACCGAGCTGCCCACAGACTTATTACCGAGCTGCCCAAAACTTTACCCGAGCTTACCAAAACCCGAGCTGCCCCACAGACTACGTAGTACTTACCACAGAGCTTACGAGCTATTCCGACTTACCGAGCTTTACCGCTGCCACATAAACTTACTGGGAGCGCCCACTACTACTTACCTGGCTGCCCACATATTTACCGAGCTGCCCACAGACTTACCGAGCTTACTGAGCTTCCCACAGACTTACCGAGCTCCCCACAGACTTACCGAGCTTACCGAGCTTCCCACACTTACCGAGCTGCCCACAGACTTACCGAGCTAACTGAGCTAACCGAGCTGCCTACAGACTTAACGCGCTTACTGAGCTGCCCACATATTTACCAAGCTGCCCACAGACTTACCGAGCTGCCCACAGACTTACCGAGCTTACCGAGCTGCCCAGACTTACCGAGCTGCCCACAAACTTACCGAGCTTACCGAGCTGCCCACAGACACCGAGCTTACCGAGCTTACCGAGCTGCCCACATACTTACTGAGCTGCCCACATACTTACCGAGCTGCCCACATATTTACCGAGCTGCCCACAGACTTACCGAGCTTACTGAGCTTCCCACAGACTTACCGAGCTCCCCACAGACTTACCGAGCTGCCCACAGACTTACCGAGCTTACCGAGCTTCCCACAGACTTACCGAGCTGCCCACAGACTTACCGAGCTAACTGAGCTAACCGAGCTGCCCACAGACTTACCGAGCTTCCCACAGACTTACCGAGCTGCCCACAGACTTACCGAGCTGCCCACAGATTTACCGAGCTACCCACAGACTTACCGAGCTATCGACACTTACCGAGCTGCCCATATGGGCCAAGGCATCCTGGGCCCTCAGCACTTTGTTTGCCTTTAAACTGACTGCAAACGCCCGCACTATGTGGGAGCAGAACTCCACCGAGATACCAATAGCCTGAAAAAGACAGTGAGTAAGTTTAACGTCCCAGCAACAGCTAAGGTCTTATAGAGACGGGAACACAGTATAAAGTCTCATCCGACCAGTGGGATGGAAACGCCGCTATTCCTTAGGCCACAGCCCATCTCCCAGTACCCTGAAATTCATTGGTTCATTTATTAACACGTAGAATGCTAGAAGCGAAAATTGCCGTCTGCTGCTATTTAATATTTTGATTTTTTTCTCAATAAAAACATGGCTTCGCAGCATTTTAGAATTATTTCCATTGGAAATGATTCTAAAGTGCTGTCAAAGCATTTGATTAGAACTAGAACAAGAGTGCCGTAAGTCACAAAATAAGCCCGTAAAAGATGGGCCAGACAGCGAAGATGCAGAAATGTGAAGCTGTCACCAAGGCAAGAAACATTAATGAGAATTTTAAACTCTATAACATTATTTCTTCCTCTCGTTGTGCTAAACATGTATACTAATTTAGGTAGAGATGTGGAAAGTAGAAATTATATAGAATTGGATACAAAAATGCAGAAAAAATAGCTAAGTTAAAAAGATGATATTTTTGTTAAAAAATATTCTTTCGGCATAAAAACAACAAGGCGCGTCTATAGTTTCATATCGATTGACTAACAGTTTCAGAGGAGTTATGTACACAAACTCTGTACCCTATATAGAATTGAATACAAAATTGTAGACAAAAATGGCTAAGTTAAAAAGGTGATATTGTTGTTAAAAGTTAAAAAATATTTTTTCGCCATAAAAACACCAAGGTGCACATCTTCAATATGTGTAGAAGACATGTGTATAGATTCAGATCGATCGACTGAACGGTTTCAGAGGAGTTTAAAACGTATAAAAACTGCTCATAGAACATGGATGCTCCACCTACAGCTTTGATAGCAAACAAGCTCAAACAAAAACTTCAACCAAGGGAAATAACTACTGGTAGGCAACCTATTTTTCGTCCGTACCCATTTTCCCGGACATCCTCGTAAACGCTTTATTTTGCATTTTCACACAAGATTTTTGTTCCTGGTTACGGTGGTCATTTCCAGTTGTCAGGTGCGAAGATTTCCAAGAAAAATGAGTAAAACTATTAAATTGAACTGTTTTCATACCTGCCAACTTTTGTTGACACCTGTATGACGTGGGGAAAACGTACAGAATAAAGGAATTAACAGCATCTTCGAAGTAATACACGCAATAATTGCTATCATTTGATCAATACCATACAGTATTAATTACTTTCACTGTAATTTTGCAGTGTTTAGCTTCACAAAAAGTAAATATCGCGGAAAATCCTAGTGTCCGGAAAAATGGGTCTCCTCCTGTATTTTAACCCTTACTACGCTGAATTAAATGTTGTTGTCTGCTGGAAATGTTTTATTTTCAATATTTCTCGACAAAAACCTGGTTTTTACAGCACATGAGAATCGTCTCCATTGGAGACGATTCTCATGTGCTGTCAAAACCAGTTTTTTGTTAAGAACCAGTTTTTTGTCAAAAATGAAAAACAGCAGACGGCAATTTCCGTCAACAGCGTAGGAAGGGTTAATTGGCCTTTTAATTACCCCTTGTCGGGCCCCATTGTCAGCAGTTACCTCCCACTATACTAATTAATTTTATGTTATTCTATGTAAGGCGAGCCGACGTATTTGTTAATGTGAGAACAATCACAGTCAGATGTAAACTTTTAAAATGATTGCGAAAAAACGTTGGTAAATATTGCAATTGTAGGTCAAAATCACATGAAGGTCATTTGATTCACAGTGGGTTGCTGGTGCACATAAATGGCTCATGACAGTGTGCAAGTACTGTGGCTGTATGGCTGATACTATTGAAGGTACAAGCTCACACAAAAAATGTCACTATGGGTAACACTAAATTCCAATTCCACCATTGTGGTGTTTGTTTGTTTGTTTGTTTATTGAAGTTTAACGGCCTACCAACAGCTAAGGTAATTTAAGGCCGGGACCATTGTGGTGGGGCATAAACATGGAAGATGCAAAATAAATAGCAGATGACAAAATTTAATTCAGCATTGTAAGGGTAAACTGAATTTGTTAAATAAGAACAAGTGTGCCAGAGATTACAAAAGATACCATCGAGGCAAGGTGAGTTAAGTGGGAAATATTTTGCAATGTTTAGTCATTTAACCCTTAGACCGCTCGCTACTCACAACAATTGTCATCTGCTGTTGCTTTTATATCTTGCCTTATTTCTAAATAAAAACATGGTTCGACAGCACTTCAGAATCATTTCCAATGGAAATGATTCTGAAGTGCTGTCAAAGTATGTTTTTGATGATAAAAATGGAAAATAGAAATTAAACAACAGACAACAAAAAAAATAATATAAGATAGCGGTCTAAGCCGTAAGGGTGAACCTTGATCTCAGGACAGCAATTGTGGGTTACAGAATGAGGAAGTATGTATTGTGATGAAGAAGCATGTGAAGTTTATAGTCAATTTCACATAGGATTGTGGAATACGTGTATATGGGTCTTTAAAACTTTATGCAAATTGGATGGATGGGCAGACAGACGGACTGTGCCATACCATAATATGTCGTGTTTCATTTTCAAAATGAGCGTAGAAACATGCAGGTAAGCACATGCTAATGCATTCATGTGCAATTTTAATGCGCCATTCTGTACTTAACCAAAATTTGATGGATGGGCAGACAGACGGACTGTGCCATACCATAATATGTTGTGTTTTATTTTCAAAATGAGTGTAGAAACATGCAGGTAAGCACATGCTAATGCATTCATGTGCAATTTTAATGCGCAATTCTGTACTTGACCCTTACACCACTATCTTATTTTTTTTTGTCGTCTGCTGTTTATTTTATATTTTCCATTTTTATCATCAAAAACATGCTTTGACAGCACTTTAGAATAATTTACAACATGCTTTCACAGCATTTCAGAATCATTTCCATTGGAAATGATTCTGAAGTGCTGTCAAACCATGTTTTTTATTGAAAAATAAGGCAAGATATAAAAGCAACAGCAGACGACAATTGTTGTATGTAGCGGTCAAGGGTTAAGTTGCCAGGCGACTATATGATGTTTGCAAACAGCCTATTCCAAGATCAGTTTGTGCAGATCTGATCAGGGCCTATATTGCTTGCCAGTCAGTCAACAAATTAAACTTAAACCTACCAGCAACATGAAATGTCCTAATGTGTATATTATATTCAGCTGACGAGCAGATGCCCCAATTATTGAGGTGGTCAACGGTCAGACCGGTGTCATATGATATTTTCACACGCCTATTTTTTCACCCGTGGGTGAAAATATCGGGCGATATTTTCACCCGTGGGTGAAAAAAATGCCATGAGATTCTCACCCCCCCTATGAGATTTTCACCCGCCCCCAATATTTTTGTCAAATGTTGTTGTTGCTGTGTTGCTTCTATCTTATGGTATGGGAGAGTCATATGACTATTTTATATATGGTGGTGACAAAATTGAAAGAGATTGCAGGGGGGGGGGGGGGTTGGGGGGGGGGGGGGGGGGGGGGGGGGGGGGGGGGGGGGGGGGGAAATCACCCCCCCTCCCCTAATTGTCTTAAACAACATATCTATTGACATAGCACAACTTTCAATTGACTGAGTGTGCAGTAGTGGGGAATTGTACTCATTATATAAATAATTAATAGTTGCACCTACCATTCACCTTAAAATTTGTCGCTTTTTATTTTTTATTTTTTCCTTGTATATCATGGAATATGACTAATGTTGTTGCTGTATTGCTTGAGAAATATGACTATTTCAAATATGATGGTGGCAAATTTGAAAATTGTACTCATTATATAAAGAATTAACAGTTGCACCTACCATTCATCTTAAAATTTGTCGGTCTAAGAAAAATCTGACATTTGACCCGGGTCTACGCTAGTCACCATTAAGTCAATGAGGTCTCCTTATAAATAGCCACTAAAGAACAGCTATCAGTCACTACAGGTTCATGATTGATTATTGGTGTTTAGCGGCCTATCAACAGCGGAGGTCATTTAAGGTCGGGGGACACTACAGGTTCAGAAAATCACAAAAATTATCGCTCAATCAACCAGTTCAGACGAGTGACCATTGTAAAACCACAACAGTCCACGCAGGTCACACTCGACTGACTTGATTTGAACTTGGCATGGTGAGTAGGTGAGTGTACATATCGCAGTGTGGGACCATGTGGAATGTGAATCTATGCGGTTTGATTGATTTATTGGAGTTTTACGTCTGTGCAACTTCAAAGTCATAAACAGACAGAAATGGGGCTTATGGGTTTGGTGATCAGTGTATATCAAGACCAGCCTGTTCACTTGCAAAATATAATCAGGATGTGCACTGTTCGCCATTCCACCAATGAAGCACCCGTCATTCTTCTAGCAATACAGATTGTGAACAGGCTACAGGAGTGTGCTATTTCATCAGAATCTGCACTAGTCACAAATCCCATAAGCCCAATTTCTCCAGCCACAGCCAGAAACAATATCAGATTGAATGACGGCCAATGTATCCCCTGATCAGACTGCGTGGCTGCGCTGGCTGATCTGGGGCTACACTGGTCACAAAGACAGCATGGTCCGGTTTTCTCAATCGACCGCCTAACTAAACGCACCGCTCTTGTAAGTCTTGTTTATTATCACATTTCATACTTCGCATCACTTCAACGAGGTCAGCTGAAACAACCTTTGGATTGTCAGACCATCATTGAGATAAAAACAGATCCGACAAATCCAGGTGTATCTGATTTCTGACCAGTGTACACCCTGATATGTCGCTGCACTCACATCATGCAGTCAGCGAATGGTATTGAAGAATAATGATAACTAGAGCAGCTGAAGCTGCATCAACGGTTTGAGGCTTGATGTACTGACAAACGTACACTGGCAAAGTGATTAGAAGACATTGCCAATGACGAAAACATATGAAACTCAAAAAAAATTGATGCAATTCCAATGAAATTGAAAAAATAAAGTTTTGTATTTTCAGAATCGCTTGAATATCCTAAGCATTTTTCATTATATAACGTTCTACGAAATGTGTACCGTTAACCCCCTAGTCTGACATTGAAGTTGAGACGATTCTAAAGCACTCACAGCATGTCAGTTCGTATATAAAATGAAAATTGTTTATATTGTTACTGTGTGATTTAACGTGACGCTGTCAAACTTCAAATGCATGTAGCTCTCTCATTTGAGCAGATAGCTAAAAACTACCAGTGATGCGGAGATAGAGAATTTTATTGCCTTTTTAATGGAAAAAAATATTTGAAATCGGTTGAATAATAAAAAAGTTATGACCATTTCAAATTTAAAAAAATGAAAGAACCAAACTTCAAATGCCTACAACTCTCTCATTTGGGCAGATAGCCAAAAACTACCAGCGAAGTGGAGATAGAGAATTTTGTTGGCTTTTTAATGGAAAAAAAATATTTGAAATCGGTTAGATAATAACAAAGTTATGAACATTTCAAATTTGAAAAATTGAAAAAAAAACGTCCAAGTTTGAAAGGCAATAGAATCGGAACTCTTCAAGCTATAGCTCTGAAAAGTATCATCTTTTGTGCGGATGAATGTCCCGCGTCACGCTGTCAAAAAATTATGTTGCTGAGATTACTGTACAAATTGGAAACTGTTTTCGAAGACCAACCGTTAAAATAAAAAAGAAAATCCGAAATTGTTGATTTTTTTTCATTTTTCTCAACTTCACATGTCAATAGCTCTCTCATTTGAGCAGATAGCCAATAACGGCCAGGCAAGCGAAGATAGAGATTTCTCGCAGCTTTCGAATACAAAAAGAATTTTTGAAATCGGTTGAAAAATGTGGAAGTTATAGGACATTATATGATATATGACGTCACTTCCGGTTTCGTGGAAAGTGACGTCATGAGAATTCTGAAAATTGCGTTATTCTCGTCTCACAGTTGATACAAATCGGCATACAAAATTTGAAGTCGATCCGACAAGCGGTTTGGGCTGTAGTCCCGACGGCTGAATAAAAAGAAAAAAAAAACCAACGAAAATGAAATTGAAAAAAAATGTTTTGTATTTTCAGAATCGCTCGACTATTCTAAGCATTTTTCATTATATAACGTTCTACGAAATGTGTACCGTTAACCCCCTAGTCTGACATTGAAGTTAAGACGATTCTAAAGCACTCACAGCATGTCAGTTCGTATATAAAACCAGTGTCTGATACAGCCCACCATACCTGTTCTGGCCTCCCACCTCGAAGTTTGTCAGCTGTACACACTGTTCTAGGCGGCTAAGTTTATATGCTCGTTCTCAAACTTCAAATGCATGTAGCTCGCGCATTTGAGCAGATAGCTAAAAACTACCAGCGAATCGGAGATAGAGAATTTTATTGGCTTTTTAATGCAAAAAAAATATTTGAAATCGGTTGAATAATAAGGAAGTTATGACCATTTCAATTTTTTTAAAAACTTCAAATGCCTACAACTCTCTCATTTGGGGGGCAGATAGCCAAAAACTATCAGCGAAACGGAGATAGAGAATTTTGTTGGCTTTTTAATGCAAAAAAAATATTTGAAATCGGTTAGATAATAAAAAAGTTATGACCATTTCAAATTTAAAAAATTGAAAAATTGAAAAAAACGTCCAAGTTTGAAAGACAATAGAATCAGAACTATTCAAGCCATTGCTCTGAAAAATATCATCTTCTGTGCGGATGAATGTCCCGCGTGACGCTGTCAAAAAATTATGTTGCTGAGATTACTGTACAAATTGGAAACTGTTTTCAAAGACCACCCGTTAAAATAAAATAAAAATCTGAAATTGTTGATTTTTTTCATTTTTCTCAATTTCACATGTCTATAGCTCTCTCATTTGAGCAGATAGCCAAACATTGTCAGCGAAGCGAAGATAGAGAATTCTCGCAGCTTTACAATTCAAAAAGAATTTTTGAAATCGGTTGGAAAATAAGGAAGTTATAGGGAATTATATGATATATGACGTCACTTCCGGTTTCGTAGAAAGTGACGTCATGAGAATTCTGAAAATTGCGTTATTCTCGTCTCACTGTTGATGCGAATCGGTATACAAAATTTGAAGTCGATCCGACCAGCGGTTTGGGCTGTAGTCTCGACGGCTGAATAAAAAGAAAAAAAAAACCAACGAAAACAAAAGGTTTGAGGAATCAAATTCCTCAAACCTAATGAATAGAAATAACCATGATTATTTTGCAAGCTTAATTCATGCTGTTGTTAAACTGCTCATAGTTAACACAGGATAGTGCTACTGGCTAAGTGAGGAAGAGCAATAACTCAAACAGGGGGTTGGTCAACTGTTAACACACAGTTGCCCCCCTTACAATTCTATTTTTTGGGGGAAAAGGCATTATGGGTAATAAAGGTCAAGGCCTTTTCCTTTCCATGTGACAGCTTTTCAAAGCAAGCAAAGAAACAACATTTACATATTTACTTTATATTTGCAATTATTATAATGAGTGGGAGAGGAAAAGGGAAGAAGAGGGCAACAAGGGCAAGCAATCCCCCTGCCAATAGAGTCAGTGGGAGGCCTGAAAGGCCTGAGGAACTGCCAGAGAAGGCAGTGTTGTGTGGTGGTGCTGAGCCTGAAGGTTCGCAAGCAGGTGAGGTCATTGACTTTGAACAAATTACAATGGATTCTAACATTGTTAGAAGAAGTCAGGGCCCACCAGTGGCAGAATTGCAGGGGTGCGGTGTTAGCAATTCCAGTATGAACACCAATAGTTTAGTAAATTCCCAAATTGAACCCATGAAGTCTGTGGAAGATGAAACATTTGTTCACATCCCAATGTCATTGAGGGAACAAATCTGGCGTGGTGAATATATAAATATGTCTGCTTTTGAAGGGCGCCATTGAACTAAATGACATTTGTTGCAACTGGCCAAATTGAAACAAAACCAAGGGAATGCAGGGAAAAATTTCCTTCAATTGAAAAATGGACTGATGCATTTGTGATTTATATGTGAATTATGATCAGTAAATTCCCAGCCAAAGCCCCTGAAATGTTAAGATACATGGCTCTCATACGAGAAGCCGCATCAGGTCACAACGTCCATATGACGAGCAATTTCGTATTCGACGGGCATCCCACCCCCAATTATGGGCAAATATCAATCAGGACTGGCTGAGATGCATGTCCCTCAGCATGAATTAACGAACCAGTTACACTTGCTACCCGTGGCCCCCAGCTAAATCAGACATGCCGTGACTTTAATAAAGGATTCTGTCCATGGCCACAATGCCGTTACCCCCATGCGTGTTCAACATGTGGTTTGGGTCATGGAAAATGGGTCTGCCCACAGGGGTCCAGCACTTCAGCAAATGTAGCTAGAGATGCAGCGACAGGGCAAAGTAACTCACAAATTGGTGCTGGGTCCCATCTTACCAGTGCATTGATAGACATACTTTTGCACGGTTTTACAAGGGGTTTTTCATTAAATTACACAGAAATCACAGGGAGATTTCCGACTTATACACCATTTGTCCCACCCCACTGGAATGTCTGTTAATGATTTCATAGACCCTTCCCTTTGCTCGGTTCAGTATACCAGCTTTGATGAAGCAGTCCACATGCTACAAGACTATGGCCGACATTGTTACCTTTTTAAATTACGGTAGACTTAAACAAAGAGTTGTCAGTTGACAACGAAGCTCGCCTGTTGGCAGCCTTCACTCAAACTTGGCACAGTTGCATAAAAAAACATGAATATTATATATAATTGACCTTGGGTTAAGGGGCGTGTAGTGGACCTTGACATTGGGGTCAGTGGTGCAAGGTGGGTCGTGGGTTTGCTATAGCATAATATAGCATATTAAGATGAATACATGTATGAAATATCAATGCGCTCCATGAAAACAGAAGTAAAACAAAATTTAACCCAACGTTAAGTTTATGAACGCACTAAGTTGGTGATTTTCTACAGCATGATAGCTATTCACATGAGGAATGCATGTATGAATGTGCTAAGTTTGTGACCTTGACCTTGGGGAAAGGGGTGGGGGGTCATATATTTGCTGTAGCACAATAGAGGATCATCAGATGAATGCATGTATGAAATATCAAAGCGTTCCCTGTAAAGAAACAGAAGTTACACAACATTTACCCCAATGTTAAGTTTATGAACATGCTAAGTTTGTGACCTTGACCGTGGGGTAATGGTTGGGTGGTGGGTTGTGGATTTGCTACAGCATGATAGAGGGTCATCTGAGGAATGCATGTATGAAATAACAAGGAGTTCCATGAAAGGAAACAGATGTTATAAGACATTTACCCAACGTTAAGTTTTGTTTATGAATGTGCTAAATTTGTGACCTTGACCTTGGGGTAAGGGTTGGGTGGTGGGTCATGGATTTGCTACAGAATGATAGAGGGTCATCTGAGGAATGCATGTATGAAATAACAAGGTGTTCCATGAAAGGAAACATAAGTTACTAGAAATGTGGCCTGTCGGCACACGAATACCCCCGCTGGCAGCCAAAGAAAACGAGGCATATTTGATTATAAGCCACTTACCCGAGCGTTAAGGTTTTGAACGCACCAAGTCTGTGACCTTAACCCTGGGCTTAGTGGGGGCGGGACGAATGTGGATTTGTCACAGGGCGGTAGAGGACCATTGGAGCAATGTGTGTGTGAAATGTGAAGCAGATCCGAGCAAGGAAACAGAAATTATAAGCCATTTACCCAGCGTTAAGGTTTCGAACGCACCAAGTCTGTGACCTTGACCCTGGGTTTAGCGGGGGCGGGACAAATGTGGATTTGTCACAGGGCAGTAGAGGACCATTGGAGCAATGCGTGTGTGAAATGTGAAGCAGATGCGAGCAAGGAAACAGAAATTATAAGCCATTTACCCAGCGTTAAGGTTTCGAACGCACCAAGTCTGCGACCTTGACCCTGGGCTCAGCGGGGGCGGGACGAATGTGGATTTGTCAAAGGGCGGTAGAGGACCATTGGAGCGATGCGTGTGTGAAATGTGAAGCAGATGCAAGCAAGGAAACAGAAATTATAAGCCATTTACCCAGCGTTAAGGTACGTACGTACGGATGCCGGTAACACTATATGTCCCCCTCACCATTCGGTGGCGGGGGCATAATAAGACATTTACCCAATGTTAAGTTTATGAATGTGCTAAGTTTGTGATCTTGACCTTGGGGTAAGGGTTGGAGATGGGTCATGGATTTGCTACAGCATGATAGAGGGTCATCTGAGGAATGCATCAGGCATGGGAGTGGAACACTATCCCCAATCCTGAAAATTTATTTGAGCAGCGGATTGCGCTGCGATTTGCTAGGGGTCTGGGGGCATGCCCCTCCATAATTTTTTTTCAATTCTAGATGCTCTGTGCTTCATTCTGAGGTATATTTAGCATTAAATAGATCACATTTTCCCCTGAAAAAATATGCTATAATTAGGAAAAATTGGCAACATAATCCATTTCAATTTAAAATAATACTTGCAACAAGAAGTCAGTACATGTATAACAGGGATTCTGCTGGGGAAAATAAAAGAATCGCCACATAAAAATAATAATAATAAAAAAAAAAAAAAATTTATCGCCATTCTCAACGGATTTACAAGATTCACAAAAGTGATCCCTGGGACCTCAAATCCGGATTTCCGGATTAATCCGGAAATTTCACATGCCTGATGCATGTATGAAATAACAAGGTGTTCCATGAAAGGAAACAGCAGTTATAAGACATTTACCCAACGTTAAGTTTGTGGACGCCGACGCCGCCGCCGCCGACGCCGACGCCAGGGGTATGCCATAAGCTCTTATGCACTTCGTGCAGGCGAGCTAAAAATGTATTTCGTATCTTGCCTGTTAGACCACAGGATTTTGAATTGCTAGGTTTCAAGTTTCGTGAGAAATACTATTTTGATAAATCAATGCCTTTCGGATGTAGCATTAGTTGTATGTTTGAAAAATTTGGTACTTTTATTGAATTTGGTATGAAACGCCGAATGAACACTAGTCAGCTAGTTCGTTACTTGGATGATTTCCTGGGTGCAGAAAGGTCTTGGAGTCTTTGTTCTGAACTCCTGTCATGTTTGCAAAAGTGGCTTACTGAACTGGGTGTACCAATAGTTGATGATAAAACAGAAGGTCCTGTGAGGGTTATTTGCTTTTTGGGCTTAGAATTAGATTCAAATGAAATGGTAGTGCGGTTGCCACATGATAAAATCAAGGATTTACAGGAAAAAATTCAATTGGTTTTGTCAAAATAGAAGGTAACACTTTGCACGTTACAAAGCCTGATTGGCTCTTTGAATTTTGCATGTAGAGCCATTGTACCTGGACGAGCTTTCTGCAGGCGGCTAATCAATGCGACATGCGGGCTGACAAAACTTCACCATCATCTGAGGGTGAATAAGGGAATGCGACTGGACTTACAAATGTGGTTGATTTTTTTCCAAAAATTCAATGGGGTCTCTGTTTTTCACGACAGATTTTGATGCTCCAATGAGGACCTGCAGCTGTTCACAGACAGTGCCGGTGGTCAGGGTCAAGGTTTTGGCATTTACTTTCAGGGGAAATGGATGTGTGAGGCTTGGCCATCTGAATGGCATGACACAGGTATCATCAAGGACATAACTAGTTATTTCCAATATTAGTAGCAATACAGGTGTGGGGGAATGAAATGATGAATAAGAAAATAAGACTGCACTGTGATAACATGTCAGTAGTTCACATTGTCAACAGTATGTCCTCAAAGTCTGAGAATGTCATGTTCTTAATACGTTGCTGCTTAGAGATGAACATTGTTCTCAAGGCCTCCCATGTCCCAGGTGTTCAAAACAATATTTGTGATGCTTCGTCTCGTTTCCAGCTAACCAGATTCCACCATCTAGCACCAGAGGCAGACACAGAGCCACACCAGATGTCAACCCATCTGTGGGATGTCTTCAAACAGGGGTTGCCACACTGTTAAAAAGGAGTCTAGCAGCAAATACAAATGCTACTTACAGCAATGTGATTGCCGCATTTGACACATTTCGAATATCATATCAGTTCCAAACTGATTGGCCTGCTCAACCAAATTATATTGTATTATTCATCTTGTACTGTTTCGAAACTGGCTATGCTCCTGCTACCATTTCAACATACATTGCTGGTATTAGCCATAAACATAAACTGCACTCATGGTACGGCCCTGCTTGGTTATTCTTAGTTAGAAAACTACTAGAGGGATGTATAGTAGAGGCAAATTAACACAGATCCGTGACCAATTATCTGAGACAAAGGTTTGAGCACATTTTCCACATCTACATTCAATTACGAAAAAAATGAGCGGGGGTGACCCTCGCGAAAATGCTGGCAATTTATGTGAGGAGGCAAAATCCAAGATGGCCGCCATTTTCAGTCAAATTGGCCATGTGTGGGTTCCTTTTGATCATTGAAGTTGGTTTTTGTGGCTAAAACTTCTGTTACCATGAGCAGAAAGTATCTGCAAAGAATATTTTGTCTGAAAAATGCATACAGGATGAAATAATCCAAGATGGCCGCCATTTTCAGTCCAATTATTCATTAACGGCTACAGAAGGGTTATTTTTGACCAATTGAAGTTGTTTTTTTAGTTTAGAACCTCTGCTAACATGAAGAGAAAATATCTGCAAAGAATATTTTACATGAAAATTGCATAGAGGACAGAAAAATCCAAGATGGCCACCATTTTTCATCAAAATATTCAATTACATGCTTAATAAATAGCAGTGAATTCCGTTTTGAAGCCTAAATTTCTGTTTTTGAAGAGGACAATGTAATTATATTGTATACTTTGTTAAAATTAGCAAATTTACAAGTTTGAAAATCCAAGATGGCTGCCATATTCTTGAAAATGTTGTACTTAAGAAAGGCAATGGGTGGTTCAGGTTTCTAAATATCTGTGAACATATCATCCTCTTCACCGTCCGAGTCCGTTGAAATGTCAGAGGATGTATCATCTGTTTGTTCAACAGATTTACTTCCAGCAATCATGTCATTTAATGTTTGGGGAAAGTGCTGGTTTGGTATAACGAATGAATGGTTCACACTTTTCCCCATTCATTAGCCATCCATGTCCAAGTGGGGAAGGTGGAGCGTCTGGTAAATCGTATCTCAATAATGTGTAGACCTGATAGTTGGCTCTCTCAACCTTCAAACGGTGTGAATCTATATCTGGTGGGATTCTGAGAGTGGATTTCTTCTTCATATTCTTCCACTTTGTCACTCTCGCCTCCGCGAGGGTTTTACTGACTTTGTCTTTGTAGACATATTTCACGGTAAACTCTGTCATGCTTTCTACAGTTGTTTCGGACATGGGCAGTGAGCTTCCCAAAGTCTCCAACAACGTGTGTGCTTCATTACTTGTTTTCACTGTATCAAAAACAGTTTTCTTTCCATGACCAAAGAATGCGGTAGCTGCATCTGAGCCTGTGAAAATGTGAAGCGGTAGAATAATGTTGGAGTCGTAATCTGAGCATAGAAACTTACTGTCATAGACTGATGACTTTCGTTTGATTCCTAAATCTCCATCTATCTTGTGGGCAACATATGCTGAAAGAACAACCACATCAGTATCCTCAGCATCGATGACAACCACATCTGTTTCTCCTGCTTTCCTTATCGCAGAGTAGATGTACAGCAGTATTGTGTCGGCTTCCAGGTGTTGACACTCAAACTCCACTTTTCTTGTGTCTTCTTTGTCAGATGAGAGATCCCAGCACTTATCTCTTACTGAGTAAAGGAACTGTACATTTACTTTCTTCTGTGCGATATCTCTGAATTCTTTCTTCAGAAATTGCTGAAGTCGTATTTTGTTTTTGGAATTCTTGAACATCTCGTTAAATTCTCGTGTCGAAGGAATCCTGTCTTCTTTCTTCATGTAGATGTTCTTCGAAACTCCCGCATATCTATGTTCATGTTCACTGTCCTTGGTGAAGTTTGGAACATCGTAAGTGTCGTTAACAAACACCACAGTGTGTGCATTTCGATGACGAGCACATGCCAAGGAGAATATCTTTTCAGCATAATTTCCCCATGTAAAGACATTCTCATCCCTGGTATCTTTATCTTCAACAGATGGAGTGGCTAGCCGCCAAAGAAACCCCATGTCAATCAATGCGATGTATGGGTCTTGTATGGAAAGTTCTACAAACTTTAGTTTTTCAATCAGCTTTGACTTCTGACCCTTTCTCATGGTTCCATTGACATTAAAAATGGGAAGACATTCTTCGGTCACTCGGTTTTGCATTACTTGTACAAGATCAAATGTGTCAGTGCAGCCTTCTGCAAGAGTGATGACTTCTGCCATAGCCCTATTCTCCATTGCATCAGTTTTTGTAACTGTTTTTGATCCAGCGTTAGCAATGGGAGGATTGCTAAAGTTGTGTCTTTTATTTCTGTGGAGTGCTGCATCAAACGATGTTTCACTCGAGAACATTCTCTCTCCAATGAACTTGCTCACAGAAGCTTCGCCATCAGCATGGGCTGATTCAAAATCGATTACCAGCCGTTCTGATGCAACTATCCCAGTCTGCAATGATCGCAATGTAGGACTTGCGAGATCAAATGGATCACATGAAAATTCTGTCATGCAACTATCTACATCTTGTATTGCCTGTTCGTCGATTCTGAGACGAGTTCGAGAATTCTCACTGTGACCATGAGTGGAATTTGCCAAATCTGCAATGGCATGGAGAGACACCCTCACTCTGTTGATGAAATTTACGTTCCTAGTGTGAATCAACAACTGAGGCTCATTCTTCAAAATCCTCGACCACCCAGCTTTCATCTTTGATCCTTTGTTCATGGTCATCTCTATCCAGAGATCCAAGGGCAAACATGAGTATGGTCTGCCTGTCATTGACTGCGAAAACAGTCCCTCTCTCATGTAGTGAGACTTATCCTCATCCAGACAACTTATCTCGAGCCAGAACTCTACAAGCCATCTTCCATATTTGTCGTTGTCATATATCTGCATCCAAGGCAACATCATCCTTAGTGATGCCTTGAAAGCATCCCAATCTTGGATTCTCAATGCATGATTGTTCATCAAGAGAATCTCCACCATATTCATGAAACTCAACCAGTATTTAGCCATTGGGCTGCCAGCAGTTTCAACTATCTTGAATGCCTCATCTACAAAAGAAGACAATTCTGGATTAGATTCTAGCTCATCATATTGTGCCTTCATCTCCTCCTTGGAAGATGTAGCTGGGGTTTTCAATACTTCAAGTTCTTGTTTGAGTTCAGATGATATTTCCAATCCGCTTTCAAGTCCCTGACGAATGACTCGACGAGAAAGTGCCTCATACATCACTTTCAGACATCTGATACTGCGTTTATAGTGCTTTCCTGACAGTGCCCGATCTACTGATCCTCTGCGATAACATCGGCTGCTATAAGAATGTCCGATAAGCCAGATCCTTTGAATCTTTTATTCATTGCTGATATAAAGGACATGTGAGCATGGAATGGACCAAGGAATGGAAGTATAAGATCAAACTTTTCTGGATTCTCATTCTTCAACTGAACCATGAGGGGGCTATACTGGTTGATCTCCTACAAGCTGAATAAAGGGCATACATTTCTTGGTGGCAGCTGCAACCATCCTACACATCACTTCATGAACAACTGACTTCTGAGGAGGCTTAGGAAAAGTAAGAAAGTAGTATGGCTTACTTTTGACAACTTTCTTTTGAATTCGGGCATGGAAACCAGAAAATGCACCAACTCTTTGTGTGTCTGCTGCTATACATTTCCCATCAGAGTCAGTTCGCAACAACGTATGAACTGTTCCCTTCAGACGCTGTTTGTGTGTGTCTTCTGGTGTGATATCAACTACTGGCCTGATAGCTGGAACACCACGCTTTACTGTCTTATAAGGCTCAACATTATGCAATGTTGCTGTTACTGACTTCAACTCACTAGCCTTTGTCAAGGATAGATCTGAACTGCCACTAGCTATGGCAACATCTTCTGGTTGAATGAACATAACATTGGTTCGATGTGATGTGTTTGCACCAGTGAGGGTGTCGTCTTGAAAATCATCATTGTCCATGACAGCCGTTCCAGGAAAGCCTTCTGCCAGCTCTTCTGGGCAAACCTCATTCTCTTCAATGTCTTGTTTTGCCCACGAGGCATACAGATTGAGGACATCTTGGTAACTTATGCCAAGTGACAGTTTATTTAGAATGTCCACTATTTCGCGGCTTCTTGTTAGCCCATGGATTGTCACAGACAATAATGTCTTCATGGCTGTGCGTTTCCTCGTGACAAACGAAGATATCAGTGACGCAATACTCAATATATCTGGTTCGTCACATGGTGTACTAAAAGAAGTTTGAGCCGGATTTCTAAGCCAAGTCAGAAACATACGCAAGAGCATATTTGGCTCTTCTGGAAGATCCAACTCATTAGCAGTTGGTGGCCATGCCATGATTTCATCATTTGTAAGCTTCTGCTTCAAACGTCTTGCAACAGAATTCAGCAATTGTTCATCACTTACACCCCATGAATATATTGCAGCCTCTATATAACTCCCTCCTTCTGATGTGTCATAAACAATGGTGCGCTTGTTCTTGTGAAAACGAACATGAAAACCAATTTTATCTTCAAATTCCTTCTGTAGCAGTTGCTTAATTGTGCTAGATTTTGTTGTAGTCATATCAAATCCAAAGTTTTTCATGAGACTGGTATAATCTAGCAGAAGTCCTTGCAATGACCTTGGTTCTTTCAGTTCGATAAACAACTTTCTGAACATGTTGAAAAAACATCTGTTGCACTTCAGCATACCTCACACTTTGCAAGTGCAGAGTAGTGTCCTCCCCTTCTTCGGTACGGTAGACTGGCTGAACATACCTTTTCCAGCAGCCACGATGATACCGAATTTCAGCGGCAAATGGATCATTTGTGGAATCAATAACCGCTAATATTCGATCTCGCATTGTATCATCCTCTAGGTAGACCGTGTGTGATTTGAATGTTCTCCATGCACACTCCTGTTGGAGCAGGCACAATTTCCCTTCCTGTGGATGTTTGGGATTATCTGACTTCATGCACCAGATACATAGCAGCTTATTGTGCAGTGGTCCACTGCAGTGACGTAGTCGTCTACTGGATGAAGCTGTGTCGCTATCTTCTACATCTATTGGCGGTTGTGCTTCCTGTTCTATCTCTGTCACTTTCTCCTGTCTTGTAGCTTCCTCGTGCTACAAAGCTGCATTTTACACTTTTTGTGGAAAAAGATACCTGTGGGTCCATTATCCCATGCTACGTTATCATACATGTCTCCATGGCGATCCAGGCCTCTCCAGCCTTTTGCTGATTCCTTCAGCGTATTCCATAAATCAATAGGATAACTGCTTCTATCCTCATCACACTCTAGGTCGCATATAATACACAACTCTTTTGTCCGTTTCAGTCCCCTTGTCATTGGAGGAAGCGCTCTGATTAGTGGTTCAGACATATGTTCAGACATCTTATGTTTCTGAATGCATCAAATTATAATAGAAAGTTTATGCCAGGACATACTTTTGAAAATAAATGGTAGCGTAGTTAAATCACAATTGACCAATGATAAGACTGCTTTGTTCAGCTTCTGCAACAAATGCAGTTATGAACATCAGATTAAAAACTGGTAATAAATGGCAGCGTAGTTAGATCACAATTGACCAATGATAAGACTGCTGTTCAGCTCATTTACATCATTCAAGTAAGTAAGAATACAAGGAAGATAAAACTCTGGATTTTTATTTATTGATGTTTGATGATAATCAAATAATTACATTGACACACACACTGTTTGTAACTAATAGCATAAGTAACACATTGTATGTACATGTAATTAGTTAAATCATTTAAAGCAATTAAAGTAAATTAGCTACATATGATATATTAATAATAAATAAAGTTTTAATAAACTGAATACATAAATCTGAAAGCCATTATGTAATTTAATCCGTGGTCAAGAAATAGATCGGAACAAAAGTGTATGAATGAATGTTGTTTTACTTCTGAGGACAAGTTACCCCCGTCCAAAATACAGCTAGGACATAATCCCCCCGTTCAAATACAAGGTAGGACAAAATCCCCCCACCCCCCACATAATAGTGTAATTACATTGTCCTCTTCAAAACAGAAATTTAGGCTGCAAAACGGAATTCACTGCTATTTATTAAGCATGTAATTGAATATTTTTATGAAAAAATGGTGGCCATCTTGGATTTTTATGTCCTCTATGCAATTTTCATGTAAAATATTCTTTGCAGATATTTTCTCTTCATGTTAGCAGAGGTTCTAAACTAGAAAAACAACTTCAATTGGTCAAAAATAACCCTTCTGTAGCCGTTAATGAATAATTGGACTGAAAATGGCGGCCATCTTGGATTATTTCATCCTGTATGCATTTTACAGACATAATATTCTTTGCAGATACTTTCTGCTCATGGTAACAGAAGTTTTAGCCACAAAAACCAACTTCAATGATCAAAAGGAACCCACACATGGCCAATTCGACTGAAAATGGCGGCCATCTTGGATTTTGCCTCCTCACGGAAATTGCCAGCATTTTCGCGAGGGTCACCCCCGCTCATTTTTTTCGTAATTGAATGTAGATGTGGAAAATGTGCTCAAACCTTTGTCTCAGATAATTGGTCACGGATCTGTGTTAATTTGCCTCTACTAGTAGGCGATCACGCAGGTAGATCCACTGTAGAGCTCCAATATCTCTTGACATGTTGCAAAAGTTATGTAATTCATTGGTCAGTATTTGTTATAACGAATATGAATCAACACTCTTTAGAGCTGCCTATCTACTTGCCTATTTTGGCCTGTTTTGTGTTGGTGAACTTGTCTTCACCACCCAAGACCGACTATTACACCCACTGCATCTGGACGATATTTCATTTGCAACACCAGGTATGCTTACAATAAAGGTGCCACATAACCACATTTCCACAATATTTCCAACCACAGTCATTGTTTGGATTGACATGGAGGGGTGTGGGTGACAAAGTCAACATTATTATGGAACAAAAGAGATGCCGGGTGAATAGATTTGGTAGGCGGGCAGATTGTCGAAATGGCCACATAGTATCTGCCCCTATTAATTATACACAGTCAGAATTATTCCAATCTGATAAGAGTCAACCTATCGGATAAGGGAAATGACATATTACTTGACACAATAAGACAAGCCACTATATCCCATATACCATCTGTTTAGAATTCTTGGTGGATAAATTTAAATAATGAGCAATACATGTATGTAAATTTATTGTGGCGGAAAATTCTAGGGTCGATCAATTCACTTTCATCCATTTGCAATAGGTACGGTAGTCTTATTTAAAATAAATGACTTATTTATTTATTTTAAATAAGACAAATAAATCAAAAATGATTTTTGTCCATTTAAAACTTGCAGTTGCATCTCCCTTTTACAACGGTTCGTTAATGAAGTACCTAGGAAAGGAAGAGACAATTGCAGGTCTGGGGACCAGGCTTATGCTCTATCGTGTCCTGGCATTGCATTGTCGTGTGTTCCCATTTTGGCTATTATATCATAAATGTCAGCCATCAGTGTTTCCTGCGTGTGTTTCCTATATCGATAAAATGGCTGAACATCAGGCACTTTCTCTGTGTTTCAGATGTTATATACATATGTGTGTATGTGTGTGTATTTATATGTATATAACATTCAGTGCCTAACTAATCCAATATCATTTACAATACATCTTGGACGACCCTCGGTCCATGGCATTTTCCCATTGCCTCAGTCACGGTGCCAATTTATTGGCATTACCTGGCGGGGCTCATTAGCGGCCACATACATTCCAATATCATTTTGATGTGGTAACTAAAATACAATGTGTTTTATGGTGAAAATAAATCAAGTGATGCAATCTGTTGTGTTATTGTGTTTTTGAATATGCGAGTCATAAAATAATGGGTAATTTTGCTGTCAGACTGGATTGTTAATATTGATTGATTGGTTGGGGTTTTATGTCCACTTAACAGTGAATGATTGATAGGTTGAGATTTTATGTCCATTAAACAAAATCAGGCTGACATGTACATGTATTGCATTTTTGGCCAGCGAGCTACAGATTCCCTAACATATTTCTTTATTTGGTTGGTAAGGGTTTCAAATTGCTTGTTAGAAGAATCAGAAATGTTACACGAACTAAATTATTAACCGTGCAGACCCGAATCAGAATGCATGACTGCATGCCGAGCAGGGACCACACAGTTTGCCACGACCAATGACCATATTTGTGGCTGTGACAGGAAATATTGGTCTGTGTGATTTGTGACCAGTGTAGATCAATATCAAATAACACACTCCTGTAGCCGGATAATGATTTATATTGATTGTTAGAAGCATGACGTGTGTTCTATTGATGGACTGTCGAGTAGTGCAGATCCTGATCAGACAGTGCAGATGCACAGGCTGATCTGGATCTACACTGGTCGCATAACCCAACCCCATATGGATCCTTCACTCCTTGATCTGCTTTGCCTTGACCAACCCTCAAATAGCATCATTATATAGAATAACACTGTTACGGCTGTGTCTCCGTATATCATATGCACTCATACTCAGTCTTTAACACGGTCTCACATACTGGCACAGTGTGATAGGAGAATGAACTAGCTAGGTTAAATTAACCATCGCATGACCTCCTTAATTTAAAGCACACATTTTGACTGCATTGCAACCAATACTAAATTCAGAAATAAAAATGGGACACATTTTCTGGGCTCATATGCCCGGGTTTGGAAGGTCTGCGAGCCAATTCACAGCCCTTAAATATAAGATAAAAACAAGAAATGCGTCTGTCGAACGCGGATGCCACCTGCAGCATATTTGAGAAACTGTGACAAAGTGGTTAACCGAAAAGTGTGACGGACGGACAGACGGACGTACTCCCTGAAGTGACGGTGTGGGGTTTGTTGCATGTGGGTTTTTTGGCCAAGTCTTTTGGGTTTTTTTGGGTGCTATTTGTGGGGTGCAAACAATGCTAAAGGTGTTATCTCCCCTATACAAACTTGCTCTCGTTTTCTTATGTCTCCTGCATGCACTTGTGGGGTATTTGGGTTTGATCAGTGAAGTACAATATGTACTTGTGGGGAAATTTAGTCAGCCATTGTTTGTGGGGTTTGGATGGACGGACGGTTTTGACCCTCTGGGGTGTCAATTTTTTATTGCTTTTTTGGGCTTTTCAGAAGTGATGGAGTTCATTAAGATATAGTTGCGTATGGGGTGCACCCCACATGCATGTCATGTACTCGTGAATAATCCCACAACGTCACTTCAGGGAGAGCGGACGGACAGACAGACAGACGGACAGACGGACGGACGTAGTTACAAATGGATACTTATGTGGCTTATCACATGTTAAATATTAGCCACATAAAACGATTTTTAGCCACATAAAATGATTTTTTAGGTGGCTAATTGTAACCAACCCTATCCTTTACTAAGTCCATAACCCTGTGGGGCTAGCCACATAAGTACCCTAATGTGTGCCTGGACGGACAGACGGACGGACGTTCTTACATTAGGGTACTTATGTGGCTTATCACATGTTAAATATTAGCCACATAAAACGATTTTTAGCCACATAAAACGATTTTTTAGGTGGCTAATTATAACCAACCCTATCCTTTAACAAGTCCATAACCCTGTGGGGCTAGCCACATAAGTACCCTAATGTGTGCCCGGACGGACGGACAGATGGACAGACGGACGGTCCAAACACTATATGCCACCCGTTTCTTCGAAACCCGGTGGCATAATAACAAGTTCACTGCCCCATTGAACTCTGCCCTAGTAAGTCGACACGATACAACATCACGTATATTTACCCTGGTCGGCTAATTATCATGAAATAATGCACAAGTGATCAAGTCCTATGCTCACTCATTTGTTTAGCAGACGGACCCAATCACGAGGGCATGATTTCAGGATATTCAGCTCATTTGGTTAAATAAACTTTTTACATTTACATTTCGCTGACACTTTATAAAAACAAAGCGAATCATGAGTAAAATGTGTTGTGCAAATTAATTTCCGTAGATGTAGGCAATTGTCTCGCGATTCATAGGGTGTGTCCAAGAACATGATTTGATTGCTCGAAGGAAATAAGACATTACAGATTTTCAGAATTCTCATGTGTGATAGGCAGACAACCTCACTGGCATAGACAGTGTAAATATGGTCAGACTGGCAAATACTTGGTAGCAGGAACTACACTGAACTACACTGTTAATTTTGCAACCAATCCAACCGTCACCAAAATGATTTTCAGACCAGTCCATTTATTAAGAGGGTGTTTTTATTATCAAAAAAATATACTTGCAAAAAGTGCAGATCCTGATGAGACGGCTCATCACGAGCCGGCTCATCTGGATCTACACTGTTTGCCAATACCACTATACAGGCCTGTGGTGTTGAAAGGGTTAATTAAATCACACGGTCAATTGACTTACCATAACAAGGTTGACCAAGGTGAGTGCGTTGAGGTCAATAACCCACATGAACATCATGCCCATAATGTCAATGACGACCATCAGTATGGTTACCACGACGATCAGAGCAGATTTGAAATCGAATCCCAGCAGGACGAAGGTCACACAAAAGATGGCCGCCAGACACATGCTGATATTCGTGAGTGTGGAGTGAACTATGGTCAGGTATTGCTCGTAGAACACATAGAAGATACTGCAATGAAAACAGAAAGAATAATATTATTGTTTGTTTATTGGTGTTTGTTGGCCTATCAACAGCTATGGTCATGTAAGGCTATGCAGGGCTTAAAAATATTCACTTTTCACACTTGCCCAGTCGGGCAAGTACAATTATAATCTACTTGCCCAACATTTTAGGAAAATGTAAGTACATGTATGAATACCTTTAATAAACTAGAAATGGACACTTGTCGACAAGCGCATGTGTATCCCTCTCCCCAGATACACAAGTAGTTTGAAAAAAGGATGTTCGAGTTATGCTCCAGAGACAAAATCAGTTCGCGGAAAAACAAAGGGAGATAACTAAAAAATTAGCGATGCAAGAGTTGTCATTCTTGCGTGACACACCTTTAGGGTCGTGGTCTATGCATGTGTGAAGTTTCACGAAAATATTCCAAGGGTGTTCGAGTTATGCTCCGGACACGAAATCAGTGCACGAAACAACAAAGGGAGATAACTAAGAAATTAACGACGCAAGAGTTGTCATTCTTGCGCGCGACACACCTTTGGGTCGTCTTCTATGCATGTGTGAAGCTTAATAAAAAATATTCCAAAGGGTGTTCGAGTTATGCTCCGGACCCGAAATCACTGCATGAAATAACAAAGGGAGATAAGTAAAACAAATTAACGATGCAAGAGTTGTTATTCTTGCGCGCGACACACCTTTGGGTCGTGGTCTAATAGCATGTGTGAGGTTTAACGAAAATATTCCAAAGGGTGTTCGAGTTATGCTCCGGACACGAAATCAGTGCATGAAACAACAAAGGAAGATAAGTAAACAAGAATTCCGCGGAATCAAATGCCTCGCCTTGTCCTGCCTTGACCTCGAGCCTGGGCCCGAAAGCAATTTTCACTGGACCGAACATATTATACAATTATTGACTAGTGAGCAATAGAATATCAGATTATATTCTATGGCTCACTAGTCAATAATTGTTTTATTATATGATAATAGTCTGTATATAGCATTTACGACCTTATGCTACTAGACAAAAATTGAAAAAGAATTTGAAAACAAAAATGGAAAAAAAAAGTTAAAAAATTAAAAATAACAAGAATTCCGCAGAATCAAATGTCTTGCCTTGTCCCGCCTTGACCTCGAGCCTGGGCCCGAAAGCATTTTCACTGGCCCGAACATATTATACAACAAGAAATGCGTCTGTCGAACGCGGATGCCACCTGCAGCATATTTGAGAAACTGTGACAAATTGGTTACCGAAAAGTGTGACGGACAGACGGACAGACGGACGGACAGACGGACAGAACACTATATGCCACCCGTTTCTTCGAAACCCGGTGCCATAATTATTGACTAGTGAGCCATAGAATATCAGATTATATTCTATGGCTCACCAGTCAATAATTGTTTTATTATATATAATAGTTTGTATATAGCACTTACGACCTTATGCTACTAGACAAAAATTGAAAAATAATTTAAAACAAGAGGGCCATGATGGCCCTAATTCGCTCACCTGACTCCATGAACACCAGAGGAGAATGTGACATTGAGTTCATGTGTTTTAAAAAAATTGTGCTATTTTTAGATGGCGGTCATCTTGGATTAAGCGATGACTCTCATTTTACAAAATCTGAAAATGCTTCACCCAGCATCGGCCATGTGGTTCCTGAGAAAAAGACGTTAAAAATCTTGAATAAATGGACCTTTTGGTGGCCATCATGGATGACATAATCATCCGATTCCGACAAATATTGCACCAGAGTGATCGCCTCATTGATACCTTCTATTTGATATATGACATGACCATATTCAGTCAAAAATAAAATTTGACCCCAATTTGACCCCACGGGCCACGCCCATTTTTGACCCCAGGGTCACCATTTTAACAACTTTCAAAGAGCAATGTACATCGATCATTCCTACCAAGTTTCGTCGAAATCCGGCTAGCGGTTCATGAGAAGATTTTTTTAAGAATTTATGCTATTTTTAGACGGCGGCCATCTTGGATTAGCGATGACCTCCATTTTAACAAATCTGAAAAGGCTTCACCCATGGACAATAACTTTTAAGTTTGGCTACCATGGGCCAAGCGGTTCATGTGAAGAAGAATTTTGAAATCTCTAATAAAAGAACGACCTTTTGACATTTCGGCGGCCATCTAGGATGACATAACAATCCGATTTGGACAAAAAATGTACCAGAGTGATCGCCTCATTGATACCTTCGATTTGATATATAACATGACCATATTCGGTCAAAAATAAAATTTGACCCCACGGGCCACGCCCATTTTTGACCCCGGGGTCACCATTTTAAAAATTTCAAAGAGCATTGTACATCGATCATTCCTACCAAGTTTCGTCGAAATCCGGCTAGTGGTTCATGAGAAGAAGATTTTTTAAGAATTTATGCTATTTTTAGACGGCGGCCATCTTGGATTAGCGATGACCTCCATTTTAACAAATCTGAAAAGGCTTCACACATGGACCATAACTTTTAAGTTTGGCTACCATGGGCCAAGCGGTTCATGTGAAGAAGAATTTTGAAATCTCTAATAAAAAGAACGACCTTTTTTTTGACCTTTCGGCGGCCATCTTGGATGACATAACAATCCGATTTCGACAGAAAATGCACCAGAGTGATCGCCTCATTGATACCTTCAATTTGATATATGCCATGACCATATTCGGTCAAAAATAAAATTTGACCCCAATGGGCCACGCCCATTTTTGACCCCGGGGTCACCATTTTAACAACTTTGAAAGAGCAATGTACATCGATCATTCCTACCAATTTTAGTCGAAATCCGGCAAGCGGTTCATGAGAAGAAGATTTTTTTAAGAATTTATGCTATTTTTAGACGGCGGCCATCTTGGATTAGCGATGACCTCCATTTTAACAAATCTGAAAAGGCTTCACCCATGGACCATAACTTTTAAGTTTGGCTACCATGGGCCAAGCGGTTCATGTGAAGAAGAATTTTGAAATCTCTAATAAAAGAACGACCTTTTGACCTTTCGTCGGCCATCTTGGATGACATAACAATCCGATTTCGACAGAAAATGCACCAGAGTGATCGCCTCATTGATACCTTCAATTTTATATATGACATGACCGTATTCGGTCAAAAATAAAATTTGACCCCAATTTGACCCCACGGGCCACGCCCATTTTTGACCCCGGGGTCACCATTTTAACAACGTTGAAAGAGCAATGTACATCGATCATTCCTACCAAGTTTCGTCGAAATCCGGCAAGCGGTTCCTGAGAAGATTTTTTAAGAATTTATGCTATTTTTAGACGGCGGCCATCTTGGATTAGCGATGACCTCCATTTTAACAAATCTGAAAAGGCTTCACCCATGGACCATAACTTTTAAGTTTGGCTACCATGGGCCAAGCGGTTCATGTGAAGAAGAATTTTGAAATCTCTAATAAAAGAACGACCTTTTGACCTTTCGGCGGCCATCTTGGATGACATAACAATCCGATTTCGACAAAAAAATGCACCAGAGTGATCGCCTCATTGATACCTTCAATTTGATATATGAAATAACCATATTCGTCAAAAAACAAAAATTTGACCCCAATGTTGACACACGGGCCACGCCCATTTTTGACCCGAGGGGTCACCATTTTAACAACTTTGAAAGAGCAATGTACATCGATCATTCCTACCAAGTTTTGTCAAAATCCGGTTGGCGGTTCTTGAGAAGAAGATTTTTTAAGAATTTGTGCTATTTTTAGACGTGGCCATCTTGGATTACGTAATGACGTCATTTTAGCAATTTTGTAATCCCCCTACCTAAAGGACCATGACCATGAAGTTTGGTGACTATAGACCCAATGGTTACCGAGGAGAAGACGTTTGAAAATGTTCACGGACGACGACGGACGACGACGACGGACACATTGCGGTAACAATAGCTCACATGAGCTTCGCATAAAATCCATAGTATCCCCCGACGACGACGAAGTCCGGAGGATACATAGCTTTTGTACCAACATTAATACTACTGTCTGTTTCACGAAAGCTGCCCAAATTGTATGGCCATATAAACAATTATTTTTTTGATAATGTTAAATTAAAGGAAAATTTAAGAATGAGCCTTCTTTTTATTTCGGGAAATTTATCCAGCCGCATTCCCACCCCAATCCCCTTGGTGATAAATAATGACCAGTCTCTTAGGCTTAGATTCGTATTATACTTGTTCAAAATATGAAGCATGAGAACATAATAATAACTGATGGATTGCTAATGGTGTTACATGTATGTTCAACAGCAAAATGTGTGGGGGGTGGGGGTGTGAGGGCTCCCTTGTATATTTAACAATGAAAGTAAAAACTTTCCTTCACTGGGAAACCAATTTGTTCGAATTATTTAGCTACTGGCGTTTTCATTTAGACAAGAAAATGGAGTCATGTGTATGAACGTAATAACGAGATGGTGACTAAAAAGGAGTATTAATATAAACACGAACTCGTTTAAATTTGTTAACAATTATATTACTACAGCTTCTAAATGAGTACTAATGTACATATTATTAAGATTATATAGTATTATTCCTTCTTTATCCGTTTATTATAAAGTTATTTTCAACAAGAGTGCCGCAAGTCACAAAATACGCCCGTCGAATATGGGTCAGACAACGAAGATGCAGAAATGTGAAGCTGTCACCAAGGCAAGAAACATTAATGAGAATTTGAAAGTCTATAGCATTATTTCTTCATCTCATTGTGCTAAACATGTATACTAATTTAAGCAGAGATAGAAAAGTAGAGTGTAAAGTAGAAATGATAGGGAATTGGATACAATAATGTAGAAAAAATGGCTAAGTTAAAAAGGTTATATTTTTGTTAAAAAATATGTTTTCGGCATAAAAACACCAAGGTGCACATCTTCAATATGTGTAGAAGACGTGTGTATAGTTTCAGAACGATCGACTGAACGGTTTCGGAGGAGTTGTGTACACAAACTCTGTACCCTATATAGAATTGTATAGAAAAATGTAGAAAAAACTAGAGGATTGTTTTTTCAGACAAAAACATATGTCTCCCCCAATACCACCACTGCATGTTATCAGGACTTGGAAAAGTAGAATTTAAGGCAGCAACAGCATACATGTAGCTACCTTGTATTTTCTGCATACTTTTGAAGATACGCGCAACACAAGTTGAATATCTCCACTTTTCACTAAGTCAAAGGCCATAACTCCGTGAATACTGGATGAATCCGCATCTAAAAACCCAGGTGCGCAACTTCACATGATGACCAGTATTCCTGTAAAGTTTTGTGACTCTAACTGAAATACTTTTGGAGATACAGTAGAACTTCGATAACTAGAACAGGTCTGGCTCGAACACCATGGAAAACTCAAACTGGTTCGACAGTCCCGGCAAATTTCCTATATAATTCATGTAATAAAACACCTTAAACTCGAACTATGAATTACTCGAACAGTCGAACCTGTGGATTAGTCCCGTGGACGGTCAAACAGTGGTAATTACCGCTAATAACTCGAACAGGTAAGTCTGTGATCAGCTGTTTGTCTAACGAGATGCGAATTCCACCATTGCGGGCGGTCGCGTTGAGTAGTTTCCCTTGATGCGGGATGACATTAAATCACGAATCGCAAACAATAGCGGCGTGAATTACGGGCGTTATGATGTCCACAACGCTAATTAAGTGATTTGAACAAAATTCATTTTATGTAATGTGCCAATAACAAACAAACCGAGATCATGGAATTCTTCAGGCGTTAATTTATAGTGTTTATAATTGTATACTGACATTGTTTCGTTTATATTTTCCGTTTGTATATTTATTCCAACCACTGTGCTATGTGCTATTTTTGTTTTAGACATTGGGAATACCAGTATTATGTATAGACGCAAAGCGGAACATAGCGGTTTATTTTTTGACGTATAATTACATGTAAATATTGAATAAAACAGCAACTTTACAATTGTATTTGTTATTTTTCATTTCTCCCTCCAAATGTATTGCATATACAATGGCATGTCACATCGGTCATCTCATATATTCACATAAGTGATTTTATTGACTGAATGTGACATTTTTGAAACTTCATTCCCTCGAACTATGCATCGCTCGAACTCAAACTCGATTCCGTTGCCGGTTCGAGCGATCGAAGTTCTACTGTACTCGCGACACAAGTTGAAAATCCCCACTTTTCACTAAGTCAAGGGCCATAACTACGTGAATACTGGATGAATCCGCATCTAAAACCCCAGGTACGCAACTTCACACGATGACCAGTATTCCTGTAAAGTTTCGCGACTCTAACTGAAATACTTTTGGAGATACGCGCGACACAAGTTGAAAATCCCCACTTTTCACTAAGTCAAGGGCCATAACTCCATGAATACTGGATGAATCCCCATCTAAAACCCCAGGTGCGCAACTTCACATAATGACAAGTATTCCTGTAAAGTTTCACGACTCTAATTGAAATACATTTGGAGATACGCGCGACACAAGTTGAAAATCCCGAATTTTCGCTAAATCAAGGGCCATAACACCGTAAATACAGGATGAATCCGCATCTAAAACCCCAGGTGCGCAACTTCACACGATGACCAGTATTCCTGTAAAGCTTCACGACTGTAACTCAAAAACTTTTGGAGATACGACACAAATGTTGTGACAGACAGATGGATGGACGGACGGACAGACGGATAACCAAGCCAAAAACAATATGTCTCCCCATTTCATTGGGGAGACATAATGACTAAGTTAAAAAGGTGATATTTTTGTTAAAAAATATTTCTTGGGCATAAAAACACCAACGTGCACATCTTCAATATATGTAGAAGATGTGTGTAAAGTTTCAGATTGATCGACTGAACGGTTTCGGAGGAGTTGTGTACACAAACTCTGTACCGTATATAGAATTGTATAGAAAAATGTAGAAAAAACAAGTTAAAAAGGTGATATTTTTGTTAAAAAATATTTTTTCGGCATATAGTTTCAGATTGATCGACGAACGGTTTCGGAGTTGTGTACACAAACTATGCACTTTTTCTTCAGCCACCCGCCCGCCCGCCGTGCGGTAAAACATAATACGTACCGTTTTTTAAAAACAAATGTTCCACTATAATAAGTCCATTAGTAAACAAGAGTTATCTCCCCTAAGTCAGAACAAGTTAGACTACTGTCACGTACGCACATTTTGGTCTAGAAAGTTTATTTTTAGAGCAAATTTTTCAAACTCCTCGTTTGGTGTGTAGCACCGAAGGAAGACAAAATCAAACAAGTTATAGATAGGAATGACACAGTATATAAGACAGTAATCTGTGCTGGGCTAATGTTAAACCGGCAATATGTTTTTTTTAATGCAAAGTCATGCTGTCAACGCGAATGGGCAAACACGATGGTTCACAACAGAAATCTATAGGGTGTATGAAAGTTACAGAAATACTTCATAAACAGCTTAAAACCAGTGAATTAAAGAAAATAATTTGAAATAGCTGGAAATTAATCAAATTTTCTTAGGTTTTCTGAAAATACGGAATGGCCTTTCCCCCGATGTGTCACTCGCCAAATCGGACCAGTGACAAGAAAATCCTCTCGCAAACATCAAAATGGACTCGCCATGGCGAGCGGGGCGAGTGAATTTTTAAGCCCTACCGTGCCAACAGGTTCAATCCCGTATTTAACCTGCTGCATTTGGGGAAAAATATATTCAGCCTTGATATTAGAATAACCTGACCTGGTGACAGGTCCATACCACACCTACGTCGATTAGGAATAATCGTCTTACTCGTACAAGGGGTATAACCAGATTTAACCCTCACATACAAGAATGCCAAACATGTACAAAGACCAAACCAGGTCTCCGTTCGGGATTCCGGTAAGGATGAATCCCGATTGTTAAATTACTCATCGCATGCTCCAACCTGGCACCCACGAAAGAATAGTGAGAAAGAATATTGTACAATGAGGGATTGTAGCTAGTTATTTCCCTTTGAATTTATTTATAGCAATATGGTCCAATCAGGCCTTACGGGTGTCACATTAATCAACATTTACACCATCGAGTTATTGCAAACATTCATCAGAAACAGCGAATCAGATAAATTAGCAATACATATCAAAGGATTGATTAAACTGATAGAAAATCAAAGGACAATTTAACAGCAATGTATTTGCAACAGTGCAAGAACAATTCTACCTCCTTCAATGATAATGTGGCTGTGACTGGAGAAATTGGGATTATGGGTTTTGCGACCAGTGTAGATCCAGATCAGCCTGTGCATCCGCAGTCTGATCAGGATCTGCACTGTTCGCCATTCCATCAATGAAACACCCATCATGCTTCTAACAAGTAATACAGATCGTTATCATGCTACAGGAGTGTGATATTTTAATCAGGAGCTACTTGTAAAAAATCCCATAAGCCATTTCTTCAGTCACAGCCACATATATGTATGCTATCCAGATTTTTGCAGATAAACAAAGGTATCTGATTATTAGCAAGTAGATACATGTATAGTAGAGAATAATTCCAGCACAAAAATATTTACACAATTCCCTAACATAAGATTGGCCGGTAGCAAGTCTCTGTCCAAAATTTATATCCAAGTAAACTCCCACGCCGAACTACTTTCCGTAACCGTGAGGCGCAGTTAAAATAATTCTTAAGAAAACGGAAAATAAACACATTTATCGGGGATATAAACTTCGTCCAGTATTCCCGCGACTTTTCCAAGTTTATACCCCGATAAGTTCCACAAAAAGGCCGTTCATTCCTATAATCAGTGACAATTACCTGTATGGGAAAACCTCGTGTTCTAGGTCGGTGATATTCATAAATGCGTTTATACTGGCAGCCAATTGTCTCGCCTCCTTCAGAGCATGGATGTAGTCAGCGGATGTCTTTAACGGCGAGTGGTACGTCATAAAGTACGAGGCTGAAGAACAAATATATTACGGTGAGTGGATCCTCAGTGGATTCCTAACCTTGCCTGGTAAACTTGATATCATTTCTGCAGAAACCAGACACCTACTTTTCCGACGTGGGGAAACTAATTCCTTGATAAAGGCCTTGTGTGGCCTTGTGTGGGTTCCTGGTTTTTGCAGAATTGTTGAACATATTAATTGTATTATTGGGGAAAGGAAATTTGATATCAAAAGAAATGGCCTGGTATTCATTCATTATGCATATGTATATGACAAAATATCAATCTTCAGACTGTCGCGTGACACGTGCATTCTTGTATATTCTGGATTTCCGTATAATTGTATATTTGTGATGTGTGGTACTGTGTTGTATTGTTGTGCATATTATAGATTCCACATACCTGTGACTTCACATACCTGTGATTTTTACATACCTGTGATTTAGCATGTACATTTGGCATGTACAATGTGCGTGTAATAACGGGGCTTATGTTGTATTGGTGGAAATACGTTTATGCGTGTCCTTTTTGCGGATTTAAATACACGTCCATTTTATGAGCAATGTTTTACTGTCACGCCATATTTGCCACAGGCTCTGCATGTGTGTGGTAGAGGACTCTTTGACTGCGTGTGCTGGATTCGCTAGTGAATCGACCCCTTTTGGTATTACGGACGTCCACCATCCGTGCGCGGCCTAGTTTGTCCGCGTGTCAGTTGTTCACCAGATAAGGGACCTTCTGTAAGTGAAGCCAGTATATAGCGCAGACCATACCATGGTCTGCCCTGTTAGGTATGCTACGGTTAGTGTTTCAGCATAGCCTGGTACTGGCCAACACAGATATATCAGATCCCATACTGGTGATGCTTTATGTCGTGATATTTCCGTAAATAACCACGATATTTGAGTTTAGTATGTGCTACACTCTCATTTGAGTGTACAGCCCGTAGTACCGATATGGACGGGTTTGGCGGGGCCAAATAGCGACCCTCGTATGTCGAGACCAGTCAAGTCCATTTCGCATTACGAGATCTGGGTCTATAGTGTGCATATTTATGGTAGTGTGGGATATACCATGTTGGATGGTATTTATTCCGCGAGGGCTGTACATTAGTTTGGTTGGATTTATGGCGTGGGAACATATATTTATGCCAAATATAACCCGAGGGTGAAATGGCAAAAGCCATGGTTTTGTAACATTTATGCCGAGATGTCGAACGAGGTTTAGGCATATTCATTATTCCGTGCGTAGATTCGCTGGTGCGTATATAAGCGATGTCTCGCAATGTGTTGTTGGGACTCTTATTTTCTGGTAGCAGAAGGATAGTGCTGTATTCACCAGTGACACAGAGGATTTTGGTATGTACCTACAACATTTTATTTCAGCTGTGATTTGCCATTGTTCCGATTCCCGTTTTAGTCCGTTGTGCATCCTGTCTGTCCGTCTGTGCGTATTCGTCCAGTAATTGGAGGCCCATTTCATTTTGTAGCCTCTCGAGATCGCTCCAGCGAGCCACATTGGATGTTTTGGTCCACTCGTTGAGGGCAGACCCCAGTCAGTGCAGCGTACCAGGTCGTCCGAGTGTCCGTACATCTGCCTGGCACAGTGTGTGTAGCAGGCCTGTATAGAGCAGTGTGTGATTGCTACATCGCGTTCAGCAGACAGTCACAGCCATCGATTAGTAAAGTGAAACACCATACACATATATCATCTTATTATACTACCACCGAGTTGAATGTCACCCATGTGAAACTTTTCCCGGCGTCTTAGCCAAACGTGATAATCGCCATTTGTATTCTATCGGAACTTTACATCCGGTCTACCACTTCCGGTATTACAACCAATTGATTTACCATGGATACTTTACATCCGGTCCATCACGTTCGGGTTGCTACAGTCGAGTGATACCATAGGAACTTTACATATGGTCCACCACTGCCGGAAATAATACTTTGCGACAGTCTACCTTTGGAACTTTACTTCCGGTACCAGCTTCCGGAACATTATCGTTGTTGACTACCCTGTGATGTAACCACAGCCGGCTTTGACTTTGACATTCAGACTTTGGAAATACATTGCATAGGCAATACATACCGTATGTATACTTTGATAGTGTATGGTAATACTCCTATCATGGCATATCATGGCTAAGGGATTGTAGTAAGACTACATATATTGTTTATTGATTAATCCACTTGAAGTTGGATTATAGCCATATTGTTGACTAGACCTCATACTGCGGGTGAGGCAGACCTTGGGACCTTGATACTCAGAGGTTATCACTATCTATTGAGATGCGCCAGCACTGGGGTAGCTCAGATGATTGTCATTTGTCCTCCAATGTTCATTCTGCCATGTTGTACTTGTATGTTATTTCACTTTGATTAGCGATCATCAAAGTACTTCTGCATTCATACTATTGTCCACTACGGGACCATTGAGATACCACATACTGAGCTTATTCGTCTATAGCTTTTAAGTTGCGTTCATGCACCGTACAGTGATGTTCGCATATCAATGTATCATGTATTCCTGCGTGTTCCCCATGCGTGTTCCCCATGTAATATAGTGTACATTATAAGTGATTAAGTGACTACATGGCCTTATCTACTCTAGCCTATCCCTTACACTTCAACTGCTTGTTACCACTTTTCATTCGTCAGATCAAGCTATACTGGTCATAACGTCATAACATTGAAGTATACTTGGTTCATATGATAATAGGGGAGACAATTTATCTCGATCATTCCTGACCTAGGTAATGAAGATACCGGTAGGCAAAAGCTTAGGGCTAGCAGATTCAGAGTTAAGGGCCTTTGTAAAAGAAGAGCAGGAGAGAGAAAGACAGGAAAGACTAGAGGCTAGGCAGGCCGAGAAAGATAGGTTAGATGCTGAGCAGTTAGCTAAGGAAGGTGAGCGACAGATGGAGAAAGATAGATTAGATGCTGAGCAGTTAGCTAAGGAAGGTGAGCGACAGATGGAGAAAGATAGGTTAGATGCTGAGCAGTTAGCTAAGGAAGGTGAGCGACAGATGGAGAAAGATAGGTTAGATGCTGAGCAGTTTGAGCGACAGATGGAGAAATATAGGTTAGATGCTGAGCAGTTAGCTAAGGAAGGTGAGCGACAGATGGAGTGTCACGCCAGGGTGACACTGAGCTAGTCTACTGAAGGGACGGAACACCAAGCACGTTGTGGACAGAGACAACAAGGTATATTTTTACAAGGATGATGTATTTACATAAATGATAAGCACAAACAATAGATGAATATGTCAGGACGGACAACGTCCCCTAGCAGCCACCGCCACAGGCCCTTGCACAACCAAGGCACATCCACGATTCTGGAACAGGTAGGTAAAGTCAAAAGTAAACGTCATCATGATCTGGATACGAGATACAGAGCCTACTTGGGCGGATGGGGTCCATAATGCATCGGTGAACGTCCTTATCGATTCATCACGTCCTTTGATGGAATGACGTCACCGGAATAGGCCCCACTTGATTACGCCCTTGGTCCATGCGGAGCAGAGTCCCCGCTAACACACGGTGTCGTGTCGTGGACTCCAGAATAAATAAATAAATCTGTGTTGCGTACTGAATTTACGCAGACACAAAGTAGGGACGTGCCGTCGCTCGTTGCCGACTGGCTGGCTGCCTGGCTGGTGTACTGGCTGGGACTACAAAACACCAACGGTGTTGTTACCAGAATGTAACATGTTATAGTCTCAATAATAGTCACAGTAGTGCACATGAAATCAATATCCTGATTGCATGGCAATAGTAAACATCATCATTATCTTACAATGATGGTGAAACATGGATAAATTATTGCACTTGTTACACAAAGTATTTTCACTAATTGGAAGAAGGGGGCTGATGGAATTCATAAGTCGGAAAATGCGATATAACACATTAATGAACAGCCACTATATCTAGTGTACCCAACGATATATCTCTTCACAGCCGTACATGTGAATACAGACGTCATTCACAGTTATTTACCATTAGTAAACACACATTTGATTGCGACAGGCCTTACCTTGATCAGACTGCCCGTGGCCAACTGCGCTAACTTAATAAAGAGCAACTGTGCCAAGTATTCTCCTGTGCAGACTCACAGTATTACATTACATTACTAATAATAAACACTGTATACTCTAATCAGACTGTAGGATTCCACAGGCTGACTCAAAGCCTCAGTGATTGAAACAAATTATACTTCACATCATGTCCTTATTGCAGTTTAATGATGTATAAATCAGTGCACTTAGAGCAGAACTGTCTGATCTGGTCCATCCTGGTCGCAATAGCATTTACAATATTTACAACACACTGCGAACGTAATATGACTTAATAAAATGAATGTACAGACGACTGGGTTAGGAGTTTACATGTGTTTCCCCATAGAGTAATGGAAGTCGTCCAGAAAATTCACGTTACAATTATGACATGTTTAAAATTGGCAATATTCTCATGTACATGTATTGTACAGGGCGCAGACTGATATTGGATTGAATCGTAATATAAAATGCATGGCTAATGTTAGTGAACATTTCAATCGAGTTCGCCCTTCATTTTACAAATACAATAAATTGCTAATGCAATTAGTCAGAGTGACATGCAACAAAACCACATGAGAATAATATGCCATTACAATACTCACGGAATGCTCCCACATGCCAGTCCTGTAATCGTTATCCTTTACATGTAAACACGACGAATTAATGAATCAATAATATTTGATTAAGGGAGATAATCTACAACAGCGGACACATGCCATACGGCTTTTATTGACCAAGCGTTTGGTCGAAACGGGGCCAAATAACTCAGGTAAATTAAATAGTGCAGTATTATCGGGGATACGATAACACTGCGTAGAATTGCCGGTCTTGGCAAGATTCAGACTTAAATGGCAGCATTAGAAAGTAACAACAACATATGTACTCACCAATTCCCAGTGAAAACTTGCGCTCCAATGTCACAAGAATGTAATTGAGTGTCCGACTGATAGTATATGGTGCTACAATGATGACCCCCACCCTATGCATGACTATCCCACCCATGTAGTCTGCTTGTCAATGTAAAACTTATGTGCCAACATTTGGCTTACAATTTTGTGTAAGTGGACTAATGTTCTGACAGTCAGTCTAGCTCATGAGATATCTGGTGAATTAGTCTGAAATACTTCAGTCATAAATAGGTATGACCTACTAGGTAATTAGGCTAGCATCCAAGTCTGCATATACAGTGTAGATCACCCAGATATGACCAGTACAAAATCCAATACTGGTGGTCCATGCGCGGTTTCGGATAAAGCGCTATTCTCTCCAGCGGTGTATCCCACGGGCGATATTTCACACACCATACCTATTTGATCGTCCTGTACTAGAATATTCGATTACTGCTCTAGACTATGTGACCCGTGTTACAATTAATGGATGATAAACAAAAACTAGATGGCCGCGGCCTGCATGTCGCGCCTTGTGGCGAGGCATGGACACTAAAAAAAAAAGATATAGTATAACAAAAAACTTTAACCAAAAAACTTAACCAAAAAACTTAACCAAAAAACTTAACAAAAAACTTTAAACAAAAAACTTAACCAAAAACTTCAAAGTAATTTGACCTTGACATTGGGCACAGGGGCCGCACGGGAGGGGGGTAGAATGAAAATATAGATGATGATAAACACCCATGTGAAGTTTCAAGGTAATGAGCAAAGCAGTTGCAGAGATATAGTATAACAAAAAACTTTAACCAAAAAACTTAACCAAAAAATTAACCAAAAACTTTAACCAAAAACATTAACCAAAAAACTTAACCAAAAACTTCAAAGTAATTTGACCTTGACATTGGGCGCAGGGGCCGCACGGAAGGGGGGTAGAATGAAAATATAGATGATGATAAACACCCATGTGAAGTTTCAAGGTAATGGGCAAAGCAGTTGCAGATATAGTATAATGAAAAACTTTAACCAAAAAACTTAACCAAAAACTTTAAACAACAAGAGGGCCATGATGGCCCTAATTCGCTCACCTGACTCCATGAACACCAGAGGAGAATGTGACATTGAGTTCATGTGTTTTAAAAAAATTGTGCTATTTTTAGATGGCGGTCATCTTGGATTAAGCGATGACTCACATTTTACAAAATCTGAAAATGCTTCACCCAACATCGGCCATGTGGTTCCTGAGAAAAAGACATTAAAAATCTTGAAAAAATGGACCTTTTGGTGGCCATCATGGATGACATAATCATCCGATTCCGACAAATATTGCACCAGAGTGATCGCCTCATTGATACCTTCAATTTGATATATGACATGACCATATTCAGTCAAAAATAAAATTTGACCCCACGGGCCACGCCCATTTTTGACCCGGGGTCACCATTTTAACAACTTTCAAAGAGCAATGTACATCGATCATTCCTACCAAGTTTCGTCGAAATCCGGCTAGCGGTCATGAGAAGAAGATTTTTTATTTTTTAAGAATTTATGCTATTTTTAGACGGTGGCCATCTTGGATTACGATGATGGACCTGGACCTATTTTAACAATCCTTGAAAAGGTTTCACATGGACCATATCTTTTAAGTTTGGATACCATGCCAGCGGTTCATGTGAAGACGATTTTGTGAAATTTTCTTCTAATAGAACGGACCTGACAAGATTTTTATTTTGGCGGCCATCTTGGATGACATAACAATCCAATTTGGACAACAAATGTACCAGAGTGATCGCCTCATTGATACCTTCGATTTGATATATAACATGACCATATTCGGTAAAAAATAAAATTTGACCCAACGGGCCACGCCCATTTTTGACCCCGGGGTCACCATTTTAACAACTTTGAAAGAGCATTGTACATCGATCATTCCTACCAAGTTTCGTCGAAATCCGGCTAGCGGTTCATGAGAAGAAGATTTTTTAAGAATTTATGCTATTTTTAGATGGCGGCCATCTTGGATTAGCGATGACCTCCATTTTAACAAATCTGAAAAGGCTTCACACATGGACCATAACTTTTAAGTTTGGCTACCATGGGCCAAGCGGTTCATGTGAAGAAGAATTTTGAAATCTCTAATAAAAGAACGACCTTTTGACCTTTCGGCGGCCATCTTGGATGACATAACAATCCGATTTCGACAGAAAATGCACCAGAGTGAACGCCTCATTGATACCTTCAATTTGATATATGACATGACCATATTCGGTCAAAAATAAAATTTGACCCCACGGGCCACGCCCATTTTTTAACCCGGGGTCACCATTTTAACAACTTTGAAAGAGCAATGTACATCGATCATTCCTACCAAGTTTTGTCGAAATCCGGTTGGCAGTTCTTGAGAAGAAGATTTTTTAAGAATTTGTGCTATTTTTAGACGGCGGCCATCTTGGATTACGTAATGACGTCATTTTAACAATTTTGTAATCCCCCTACCTAAGGACCATGACCTTGAAGTTTGGTGACCATAGGCCCAATGGTTACCGAGGAGAAGACGTTTGAAAATGTTCACGGACGACGACGACGGACGACGACGGACGACGACGGACGACGACGGACGACGGACACATTGCGGTAACAATAGCTCACATGAGCTTCGCTCAGGTGAGCTAAAAAACTTAACCAAAAACTTCAAAGTAATTTGACCTTGACATTGGGCACAGGGGCCGCATGGGAGGGGGTAGAATGAAAATATAGATGATGATAAACACCTATGTGAAGTTTCAAGGTAATGGGCAAAGCAGTTGCAGAGATATAGCATAACAAAAAACTTTAACCAAAGAACTTAACCAAAACCTTCAAAGTAATTTGACCTTGACATTGGGCACAGGGGCCGCACGGGAGGGGGGCAGAATGAAAACATAGATGATGATAAACACCCATATGAAGCTTCAAGGTAATGGGCAAAGCAGTTGCAGAGATATAGTATAACGAAAAACTTTAACCAAAAAACTTAACCAAAAAACTTAACCAAAAAACTTAACCAAAAACTTTAACCAAAAACTTTAACCAAAAACTTTAACCAAAAAACTTAACCAAAAACTTCAAAGGAATTTGACCTTGACATTGGGCACAGGGGTCGCACGGAAGGGGGGTAGAATGAAAATATAGATGATGATAAACACCCATGTGAAGTTTCAAGGTAATGGGCAAAGTAGTTGCAGAGATATAGTATAACGAAAAACTTTAACCAAAAAACTTAACCAAAAACCTTAACCAAAAACTTTAACCAAAAAACTTAACCAAAAAACTTAACCAACAAAAACTTTAACCAAAGAACTTAACCAAAAACTTCAAAGTAATTTGACCTTCACATTGGGCACAGGGGCCGCCCAGGAGGGGGTAGAATGAAAATATAGATGATGATAAACACCCATATGAAGTTTCAAGGTAATGGGCAAAGCAGTTGCAGAGATATAGTATAACGAAAAACTTTAACCAAAAAACTTAAGCAAAAAACTTAACCAAAAACTTTAACCAAACTAGATGGCCGCGGCCTGCATGTCGCGCCTTGTGGCGAGGCATGGACACTAAAAAAAGAGATATAGTATAACGAAAAACTTTAACCAAAATACTTAACCAAAAAGTTTAACCGGACACACGTACGTACGCCAAAGTGCCGACTATATCACGCTTTCTGCAAGCGGGCGCGACAAAAACTTTAACCAAAAACTTCAAAGTAATTTGACCTTGACATTGGGCACAGGGGCCGCACGGGAGGGGAGTAGAATGAAAATATAGATGATGATAAACACCCATGTGAAGTTTCAAGGTAATGGGCAAAGCAGTTGAAGAGATATAGTATAACGAAAAACTTTAACCAAAAAACTTAACCAAAAAACTTAAGCAAAAACTTCAAAGTAATTTGACCTTGACATTGGGCACAGGGGAAAAACTTTAACCAAAAAACTTAACCAAAAAACTTAACCAAACAACTTAACCTAAAACTTCAAAGTAATTTGACCTTGACATTGGGCACAGGGGCCGCACGGGAGGGGGGTAGAATGAAAATATAGATGATGATAAACACCCATGTGAAGTTTGAAGGTAATGGGCAAAGCAGTTGCAGAGATATAGTATAACGAAAAACTTTAACCAAGAAACTTAACCAAAAACTTTAACCAAAAAACTTAAAAAAACTTAACCAAAAAACTTAACAAAAAAACTTAACCAAAAAACTTTAACCAAAAACTTTAACCAAAAACTTTAACCAAAAAACTTAACCAAAAACTTCAAAGTAATTTGACCTTGGGCACAGGGGTCGCACGGAAGGGGGGTAGAATGAAAATATAGATGATGATAAACACCCATGTGAAGTTTCAAGGTAATGGGCAAAGTAGTTGCAGAGATATAGTATAACGAAAAACTTTAACCAAAAAACTTAACCAAAAACCTTAACCAAAAACTTTAACCAAAAAACTTAACCAACAAAAACTTTAACCAAAGAACTTAACCAAAAACTTCAAAGTAATTTGACCTTCACATTGGGCACAGGGGCCGCACAGGAGGGGGTAGAATGAAAATATAGATGATGATAAACACCCATATGAAGTTTCAAGGTAATGGGCAAAGCAGTTGCAGAGATATAGTATAACGAAAAAATAAAACTTTAACCAAAAAAACTTAAGCAAAAAACTTAAGCAAAAACTGTTTAACCAAACTAGATGGCCGCGGCCTGACATGTCGCACCTTGTGGCGAGGCATGGACACTAAAAAAAGAGATATAGTATAACGAAAAACTTTAACCAAAATACTTAACCAAAAAGTTTAACCGGACACACGTACGTACGCCAAAGTGCGACTATATCACGCTTTCTTGCAAGCGGGTGCGCGTCAAAAACTTTAACCAAAAATAACTTCAAAGTAATTTGACCTTAAGACATTGGGCACAGGGGCCGCACGGGAGGGGAGTAGAATGAAAATTATAGATGATGATAAACACCCATGTGAAGTTTCAAGGTAATGGGCAAATTTGCAGTTGAATTTGAGATATAGATATAACGAAAAAATTTAAAAAACTTTACCAAAAAAAACTTTAACCTAAAAAACTTAAAGCAAAAACTTCAAAGTAATTTGACCTTGACATTGGTCACAGGGGAAAAACTTTAACCAAAAAAATAAAACTTAACCAAAAAACTTAACCAAATTCAACTTAACCTAAAACATTCAAAGTAATTTGACCTTGACATTGGGCACAGGGGCCGCGCACGGGAGGGGGGTAGAATGAAAATATTAGATGATGATAACCACCCATGTGAATTTGTTTGAAAGGTAATGGGGAAAACAAAGCAGTTGCAGAGATATAGTATATTAACGAAACATTTCTTTAACCAATAAGAAACTTAACCAAAAACTTTAATTAAACCAAAAAACTTAACCAAAAAACTTTAACCAAAAACTTTAAACCAAAAAACAAATTTAACCAAAAAAAAAAAAACCAAAAAATTAACCAAAAACTTCAAAGTAATTTGACCTTGGGCACAGGGGTCGCACGGAAGGGGGGTAGAATGAAAATATAGATGATGATAAACACCCATGTGAAGTTTCAAGGTAATGGGCAAAGTAGTTGCAGAGATATAGTATAACGAAAAACTTTAACCAAAAAACTTAACCAAAAACCTTAACCAAAAACTTTAACCAAAAAACTTAACCAAAAAACTTAACCAACAAAAACTTTAACCAAAGAACTTAACCAAAAACTTCAAAGTAATTTGACCTTCACATTGGGCATAGGGGCCGCACAGGAGGGGGTAGAATGAAAATATAGATGATGATACACACCCATATGAAGTTTCAAGGTAATGGGCAAAGCAGTTGCAGAGATATAGTATAACGAAAAACTTTAACCAAAAAACTTAACCAAAAACTTCAAAGTAATTTGACCTTGACATTGGGCACAGGGGCCGCACGGGAGGGGGGTGGGGGGTAGAATGAAAATATAGATGATGATAAACACCCATGTGAAGTTTCAAGGTAATGGGCAAAGCAGTTGCAGAGATATAGTATAACGAAAAACTTTAACCAAAAACTTTAACCTTAAAAACCAAAAAACTTTAACCAAAAAACTTAACCAACAAACTTAACAAAAAACTTTAACAAAAGAACTTAACCAAAAACTTTAACCAAAAAACTTAACCAAACAACTTAACCAAACAACTTAACCAAAAAACTTAACCAAAAACTTTAACCAAAGAACTTAACCAAAAAACTTAACCTTACAGCTTAACCAAAAACTTTAACCGGACACACGTACGTACGTACGTACGTACGTACGTACGTACGTACGTACGTACGTACGTACGTACGCCAAACGGCCGACTATATCGCGCTTTCCGTAAGCGGGCGCGACAAATAGTCGGCTACGATTCGTGACATGGAGAAAGATAGATAAGATGCTGAGCGGTTAGATAAAGAAGCACATCGGTTAGCCAATGAAGCACAGTTAGCTCTAGAATTTAAATTGCGAGAACTAGACACTAAGCAACAGGTAGAAATGGCAAAAGTAGAAAGGGGTGGAGTAGTAGATGAAGATAGACAGGATAGGGCCTATGGCAGAGCAGTCGGTCCGAAGCTGCCACATTTTGATCAGACTACTGACAACATGGATAGCTATTTAGCTAGATTTGAGAGGTACGCAGCAATTCAAAGGTGGGGGAGAGATAAGTGGTCACTACACTTGAGTGCATTATTGAAGGGCAAGGCATTAGATGTATATTCTAGACTACCTATTGATGATGCTCTTGACTATAATAAGTTGAAATCCGCTTTGTTGAAATGTTTTGATCTAACGGAAGATGGGTTCAGACGCATGTTCAAAAACACCAAACCTGATCACAGTGAATCATTTGTGCAATATGTCAGTCGGTCAAAGAACTATTTAGATATATGGTTTGAGTTAGGTAAGGTGAATAGAACATATGAAGGAGTACTAGACTACATGATCAGAGATCAGATGTTAAGTATATGCAGTCGTGAGCTCTACTTATTTCTCAGATGGCGGTTCAGGCAGATTACTTTGCAGAAGCTAGAGGAGGTAGCAAGTATGTAGTTCAGAGGAACAGTACTAGCAACAGAAATGAGTACAGGTCAGTAGATAACCAGAGGCGCAAGGTAAGTAGTGCTGATAATCGATCCAGAGATGGGAGTCGAGATAGGGACAGATATCAGAATAGAGACCACAATAGAAGCCCAAGTAGGGGTAGTTATGATAGAAGCCCGAGTAGAGGTAGTTATGACAGAAGTACCAGCAGGAACGGCTATGATAGGCATCACATGTTACCATTGTGGCAAAGAAGGTCACATGTCCTACGATTGTCCTAAAGGTGACCGGTCCTCAGCTTACAAAGCAGCAGCAGTCGAGGAAAAGAAACATGTAAGTTGTGCAGATGAAGGACGGAGAGGTCGGTACAGAGGTAGACGTAGAGGTAGAGGCGGAAGGCACACTAGAGGCAGAGGTAGAGGGCAAAACACGCAACAACCAGCGGAAAACCAAGGAAATTTCTGTATGGTTGATACCGACACCACTATTGTATGTTCCGGTAGCGAGATACAGCCAGAGTTGATTAACGGATGTACATTCGGTATGGATAGGCTACCCGTAGCAGAGGGCACATTAAATGGGAAAAAGGTCACAGTAATGCGAGATACTGGGCGTACCGGGGTGGTCGTCAGGGAAAGTTTAGTACAACCAGATCAGTTTTTAAGCAAAGTTTCAACATGCATGCTGGTAAATAGGAGCAAAATGAGTGGAATTCCTACCGCCCGGGTAGATCTAGATACACCTTTTTTAAAAGGTCAGGTAGAAGCCCGTTGCATGACAGATACAATGTATGATGTTACCATAGGTAATTTAGACGGGTCAGAATTACCGGTGATATCCGATTTTAGAGGCGCAAAATCGTGCGCAGTTGAAACTAGGTCACAAACGACAGCCCGAGATGAATCGTATAAGACCCTCAAAGTCCCTAACGAAATCGCGAACGTATCACGCGAGGAATTCAAAGAGGCGCAGGCACATGACGTCACATTGACGTGGGTTCGAAATAATGCAAAAGACGGAACGGTACGGTCAAGTAAGAACGGAAACAAATCGAAATTCGCGTACTGAAAAGACTTGTATCGTAATTTCGAATCGATAGGGTCAGGTAGGATGTACCATCAGCTGGTAGTCCCAAAAACACTTAGGACTACCGTGATGAAAGTGGCACATGAGTCAATCATGGCGGGCCATTTAGGGGTTAAGAAGACAACTGATCGAGTGTTATCAGAATTTTATTGGCCAGGCGTGGGCAGTGACATTACACGTTTTGTAGGTCTTGTGACATATGTCAAAAGACTGTGTCAGAGGGACACATCACCAAGGTTCCGTCAGGAACTATGCCGTTGATAGACACTCCATTCAAACGAGTCACAGTTGACAATGTAGGGCCAATTTTCCCAGCTACCGATCGGAAGAATCGTTACATACTAACGTTAGTTGATTATGCAACTAGGTACCCAGAAGTGGTACCACTACCAGGCATCGAGGCAGAACAAGTCGCCGAAGCTCTTGTGGATATGTTCAGTAGACTGGGTATCCCCGAGGAGATGCTCACCGATCGGGGTAGTCAATTTACGTCGGCAGTCATGGAGGAAGTTAGTAGATTGTTATCGCTGAGACAATTAACCACGACACCGTACCACCCACGGTCTCGTGGAACGGTTCAATGGTACATTAAAGCAAATGCTTCGTAGAATGGCAAGCGAACGTCCCAAAGATTGGGACAAATACATTAACACGCTCCTATTCGCGTATCGCGAAGTCCCTCAAGAAAGTTTGGCTTTCTCACCGTTTGAACTATTGTACGGAAGGACCGTTCGGGGTCCCATGAGCATACTAAGAGATCTGTGGTCTGAGAAGGACATAGAGGACAACGTCAAAACGACGTATCAGTACGTCCTCGACTTGCGCGAACGTCTCGAGAAAACGTGCATGACAATTTGAAGAGTGCGTCCAAAAAGTACGCAAAGTACTACAACCTTAAGACCCGTAGTAGGCAGTATGCAGTGGCAGATCAGGTACTTGTACTACTACCGACAGACAACAACAAATTGCTTCTTAGGTGGAAGGGACCATACCCCATAACAGAGGTAGTTAATGAGTGGGACTATAGGGTTGACATGGGAGGAAAGTTGAAAACCTTTCAAAAAACATGTTAAAGAGGTATGAGACTAGGCCTGAGCACCCGGGGAAGGGAACACTCACTGTAATAAACGCGGCCGTGATAGAAGACACAGTAGAGGGAGATCCTAGTCCAAGTTGGTGTAGTGCCGAAGAAAACATGTTATGTCCCAGGGGATTAGAGTCCGATACGGAGAGCAAAGTTGACCTGTCGCCTGATTTAGGGTAAGAAACAAAAGACCCAAGTCAAAAAGAGATCTTACGGGAATTCACCCATGTCCTGAGGGACGCACCAGGACACACCCATATAGAGAAACATGAGATAAAGTTGTCAACGCAAGACCCATTAAGAATTAAGGGGTACCCTATCCCATTTAAGGTCAGGGAAACAGTCAGCCAGAATGCGTATTGTTGCGATAAAAGGGGCCGACAATCTGGGGCAGACTACCTGAGCAGGGTATTGGGGTAGATTCAGCTGTGCCAACGTGTCTCGCGATTATGCACGAAAGTGTAAACACTTTTGTTTAGGGGGGAGACATGTCGCGCGACACATGCATTCTTGTATATTCCGGATTTCCGTATATTTGTGTTGTGTGGTACTGTGTTTGTGCATATTATAGATTCCACATGTGATTTAGCATGTACATTTGGCATGTACAATGCGCGTGTAATAACGGGGCTTATGTTGTATTGGTGGAAATACGTATATGCGAGTCCTTTTTGCGGATTTAAATACACGTCCATTTTATGAGCAATGTTTTACTGATGTCACGCCATATTTGCCACAGACTCTGCATGTATGTGGTAGAGGACTCTTTGACTGCGTGTGCTGGATTCGCTAGTGAATCGACCCCTTTTGGTATTACGGACGTCCACTATCCGTGCGCGGCCGAGTTTGTCCGTGTGTCAGTTGTTCAACCGATAAGGGACATTCTGTAGGTGAAGCCAGTATATAGCGCAGACCATACCATGGTCTGCCCTGTTAGGTATGCTACGGGTTAGTGTTTCAGCACGGATATATCAGATCCCATACTGGTGATGCTTTGTGTCGTGATATTTCCGTACATAACCACGATATTTGAGTTTAGTATGTGCTACACTCTCATTTGAGTGTACAGCCCGTACTACCGATATGGACGGGTTTGGCGGGGCCAAATAGCGACCCTCGTATGTCGAGACCAGTCAAGTCCATTTCGCATTATGAGATCTGGGTCTATAGTGTGCAGATTTATGGTAGTGTGGGATATACCATGTTGGATGGTATTTATTCCGCGAGGGCTGTACACTAGTTTGGTTGGATTTATGGCGTGGGAACATATAGTTATGCCAAATATAACCCGCGGGTGAAATGGCAAAAGCCATGGTTTTGTAATATTTATGCTGAGATGTCGAACGAGGTTTAGGCATATTCATTATTCCGTGCGTAGATTCGCTGGTGCGTATATAAGCGATGTCTCGCAATGTGTTGTTGGGACTCATATTTTCTGGTAGCAGAAGGATAGTGCTGTATTCACCAGTGACACAGAGGATTTTGGTATGTACCTACAACATTTTATTTCAGCTGTGATTTGCCATTGTTCGATTCCCGTTTTAGTCCGTTGTGCATCCTGTCTGCGCGTATTCGTCCAGTAATTGGAGGCTCATTTCATTTTGTAGCCTCTCGAGATCGCTCCAGCGAGCCACATTGGATGTTTTGGTCCACTCGTTGAGGGCAGACCTCAGTCAGTGCAGAGTACCAGGTTGTCCGAGTGTCCGTACGTCTGTCTGGCGCAGTGTGTGTAGCAGCTCCGGGTACAGGCCTGTATAGAGCAGTGTGTGATTGCTACATCGCGTTCAGCAGACAGTCACAGCCATCGATTAGTAAAGTGAAACACCATACACATATATCATCTTATTATACTACCACCGAGTTGAATGTCACCCATGTGAAACTTTTCCCGGCGTCTTAGCCAAACGTGATAATCGCCATTTGTATTCTATCGGAACTTTACATCCGGTCTACCACTTCCGGTATTACAAACAATTGATTTACCATGGATACTTTACATCCGGTCCACCACGTCCGGGTTGCTACAGTCGAGTGATACCATAGGAACTTTACATATGGTCCACCACTTCCGGAAATAATACTTCGCGACAGTCTACCTTTGGAACTTTACTTCCGGTACCAGCTTCCGGAACATTATCGTTGTTGACTACCCTGTGATGTAACCACAGCCGGCTTTGACTTTGACATTCAGACTTTGGAATTACATTGCATAGGCAATACATATGTATACTTTGATCGTGTATGGTAATACTCCTATCATGGCATATCATGGCTAAGGGATTGTAGTAAGACTACATATATTGTTTATTGATTAATCCACTTGAAGTTGGATTATAGCCATATTGTTCACTAGACCTCATACTGCGGGTGAGGCAGACCTTGGGACCTTGATACTCAGATGTTACCACTATCTATTGAGATACGCCAGCATTGGGGTAGCTCAGATGATTGTCATTTGTCATCCAATGTTCGTTCTGCCATGTTGTACTTGTATGTTATTTCACTTTGATTAGCGATCATCAAAGTACTTCTGCATTCATACTATTGTCCACTACGGGACCATTGAGATACCACATACTGAGTTTATTCGTCTATAGCTTTTAAGTTGCGTTAGAGTACAACAGTCGATTGGCTTACAACCTTGTAATTGAATGGTATCATGCACCGTACAGTGATGTTCGCATATCAATGTATCATGTATTCCTGCGTGTTCCCCATGCGTGTTCCCCATGTAATATAGTGTACATTATAAGTGATTAAGTGACTACGTGTCCTTATCTACTCTAGCCTATCCCTTACACTTCAACTGCTTGTTACCACTTTTCGTTCGTCAGATCAAGCTATACTGGTCATAACGTCATAACATTGAAGTATACTTGGTTCATATGATAATAGGGGAGACAATTTGTCTCGATCATTCCTGACCTTGGTAATGACCTTGACACAGACTTTATAATAGATTGATTACAAGTTACCGTATTAACCCTAAATATTCGGACACCATTTATTTGGGAAATCCATAAAAATATGTTTTCCCCACAACAATGAGCGTGCCGATATGTAGGGTTAGTATGCAAGTACTGGTTTAATCACAATTACAATGTATTTGGATACAGTTTGTTTTGGTAGGGGTTTCCCAAACAGTGTCCAAATATTTAGGGTTATTACGGTAATATGACTACTAGGCAACTTCATACTAGCCAAGATATGTCGGACAATACACTTACCCCCAACAGCTGTGCCTTCGTCTATGATTTTCACACCAGCAGCTAAAGGGTGCCCTCTGAAAGTAATACAAGATTCATTTTCAAATGACCGGACAATGAAATTGTGAGATAGGTGGAAACTCAAATAAATTCGCAGTACTGTGATTTATAGAACTGTTTTTTCGCCGGGGTTTAGTTTTGTCAAGAACTATGATGATTGGGGGTATAACTGAGAAGAAACTATTTTTCACATACCCTTTGGAGCAATTTAGTCCTGGATTATCAGACAGGTACATTGGCAGGTACTTCATAAAGTCACCGGGAGCGGGTCGGCTGCTGACGGACGGTTCAAATGGACAGGCGGTGCAGTTATCATCAGCTGAAACAGTTGACAAAAGTGAAAGTGAATGGGTTTAACATCCCAGCAACAGCTAAGGTCATATAGAGATGGGACCACAGTTTAAAGTCTCATCCGACAAGACAACTGGGATGGAAATACTATGCTAATATTTTTCACACCTCCAGTATTGAAGTCCAATGTTATATCCCCTAGGTCACGGCCCATCTCTGAAACAGTGGAAAAACCAGTCAATAAACAGACCAGTCATATATGTGGCTCTGGCGAAATGGGGCTTATGAGATTTGTGACCAGTGCAGATCCAGACCAAATAGCACACTCTGCAGCAATCTATATTGCTCTGATAGCAATCTATATTGCTTATTAGAAGCATGACCGGTGTTTCCTTGTTGGAGTGGCGAACAGTGTAGATCCGGATGCACAGTCTGATCTGGATCTACGCTGGTTGCAAAACTTATAAGCCCAATTTCTCCAGTCATAGCCACATAATAATAAACAAGAGGGCCATGATGGCTCTAATTCGCTCACCTGACTCCATGAACACTAGAGGAGAATGTGACAGCGAGTTCATGTGTTTTAAAAAAATTGTGCTATTTTTAGATGGCGGTCATCTTGGATTAAGCGATGACTCTCATTTTACCAAATCTGAAAATGCTTCACCCAAGGATCTTAACTTCCTATGAAGTTTGGCCAGCATCGGCCATGTGGTTCCTGAGAAAAAGAAGTTCAAAATCTTGAATAAATGGACCTTTTGGTGGCCATCATGGATGACATAATCATCCGATTCCGACAAATATTGCACCAGAGCAATCGCCTCATCGATACCTTCAATTTGATATATGACATGAGCATATTCGGTCAAAAATAAAATTTGACCCTAATTTGACCCCACGGGCCACGCCCATTTTTGACCCCGGGGTCACCATTTTCACAACTTTGAAAGAGCATTGTAAATCGATCATTCCTACCAAGTTTAGTCGAAATCCGGCCAGCGGTTCATCTTGGATTAGCGATGACCTCCATTTTACCAAATCTGAAAATGCTTCACCCAAGGATCTTAACTTCCTATGAAGTTTGGCCAGCATCGGCCATGTGGTTCCTGAGAAAAAGAAGTTCAAAATCTTGAATAAATGGTCCTTTTGGTGGCCATCATGGATGACATAATCATCCGATTCCGACAAATATTGCACCAGAGCAATCGCCTCATCGATACCTTCAATTTGATATATGACATGAGCATATTCGGTCAAAAATAAAATTTGACCCTAATTTGACCCCACGGGCCACGCCCATTTTTGACCCCGGGGTCACCATTTTCACAAATTGAAAGAGCATTGTAAATCGATCATTCCTACCAAGTTTAGTCGAAATCCGGCCAGCGGTTCATCTTGGATTAGCGATGACCTCCATTTTAACAAATCTGAAAAGGCTTCACCCATGGACCATAACTTTTAAGTTTGGCTACCATGGGCCAAGCGGTTCATGTGAAGAAGAATTTTTAAATCTCTAATAAAAGAACGACCTTTTGACATTTCGGCGGCCATCTTGGATGACATAACAATCCGATTTTGACAAAAAATGTACCAGAGTGATCGCCTCATTGATACCTTCGATTTGATATATAACATGACCATATTCGGTCAAAAATAAAATTTGAAATCTCTAATAAAAGAACGACCTTTTGACCTTTCGGTGGCCATCTTGGATGACATAACCATCCGATTTCGACAACAAATGCACCAGAGTGATCGCCTCATTGATACCCTCAATTTGATATATGACATGACCATATTCAGTCAAAAATAAAATTTGACCCAAATTTGACCCCACGGGCCACGCCCATTTTTGACCCCGGGGTCACCATTTTAACAACTTTGAAAGAGCATTGTACATCAATCATTCCTACCAAGTTTTGTCGAAATCCGGCTGGCGGTTCTTGAGAAGAAGATTTTTGAAGAATTTGTGCTATTTTTAGATGGCGGCCATCTTGGATTACATAATGACGTCATTTTAACAATTTTGTAGTCCCCCTACCTAAGGACCATGACCATGAAGTTTGGTGAATATAGGCCCAATGGTTACCGAGGAGAAGACGTTTGAAAATGTTCACGGACGACGGACGGACAACGGACAGATGGACACATTGCGGTAACAATAGCTCACATGAGCTTTGCTCAGGTGAGCTAAAAAATAATTAGGTTACCGAACTTGGAAATATACAAGTAACTTCCCTTAGAACAACAAGCGTGGCATCATTGACACCAGAATTTGTAAAGTTGTTGGTATAAAATTATTACACACCTATTTGTTGTGTTATAACCCTTTCTGTGGTCGTGTGGACAGGCTGTATTTTTCTAATAATATATTATGATTTCACTATTATTGGTAGACCAGGGAACGACTTTACAGGGCTTGTCAATAGCAGATACACTCATTGACTTGCTTTGGGTAGCGCATAGGTACTATCGCCGTATACCGGCTTAAAGTTAATATACGATTTGTGCCGATGCTTGCTACGTTGACACAGGTATGGCTGAGATCCGAGACAAACAAAATAAAAACCCAACACAGAAATGGGGCTTATGGGTTTTGCTAACATTGTACATCCAGATCAGCCTGTGCATCTGCACAGTATGATCAGAAACTGCACTGGCCGCCATTCCGTCAATGAAACATGCGTCATACTTCTAACAAGCAATTTAGATCGTTATCAGGCCACAGGAGTGTGCTATTTGATCAGGAGCTATATTGGACACAAATCTTATAAGACCCATTTCTCCAGTCACAGCCACATATGTAGAAATATAATAGATTAACACGATTAGGGAAGGGATTAGAGAACAATCGTTAAGCGAATGCGAATTCTTCTCCTGGGTCGAATACTTACACGTAGAAGGACAGAAGGCGCCGGTCTCATTAAGTCTACAACATGGTGTGCCAGTGAACTTCACGCTGGCCCAGTCAAAGTAATCATCAAGCCACGATGTTGCAGGCTGGGCAATATACGTGCTGAAGGAGAATACCAGAGGGCCGTTTCACTAAAATGTTTGTAAGTGCAAATTTAGGATCGTCTGGAAATTTCAATTGATGGATTTACATTTATTGATTCAATAAATATAAATCCAATAATTGTTTACATGAAAATCTTTTGCAGAATTTTGCACTTACGACCATTTTTGACGTACAAAGTTTAGTGAAACGGCCGCCAGTATCTTTGTATATGAAGTTTATCAGGCAAGGCTAGGAAATGTGTAAGAAGAATGCCAAGGTTTGCTGTCAGAGGAATGAGCCGGATAAACTTGATATCAAAAGACACTGGTATTCTATTTATTAGGTAACGTTTTATGCTACAGAATACGTAAACATGGTTTTTGCTTAGGGCGATTCCAAAATTAAACGTGGGGGTGGGGGGGAGGGGGGAGGGGGGGGTGGGGGCATCCAAATTATTTATTGATGGGTGGTGGGGTCTGCATGAAATTAAAATGGGTGGTTGGGTCCACAGGAAATTCTAATTGATGCATGGTGGGGGCCAGTGAATAACAGTGAAAACCGGCAATTATTTAATTATGGGATCGAGTGAAACACGGCAATTATTTAATTGTGTGTTCACAGTGTAAAACTGCAAAACATTAATGGTGGTATCGGTAATTACCATACGTCACGTCCCGCGCGTTTTTGTCCACTCGAGCGAAAAAATACGCGCGGGAAATTGTGGGTTCGCAGTGTAAAACTGCAAAAAATGAATGGTGGTATCGGTAATTACCATACGTCTCGTTAGAGACATAGAATACAGAGATTGGCAGGTTCCTATTAATGCTATTGATTGTACTAAATTTCAGGTGAAATTGAGTTTTCCGCATACATTACATGCACGTACGTACGTAATTCGAACTAGCATGCTTTTATAAATATGTGCGTACGTACATGTAGAACGCAAATCCAACACGCATGCTGTCTACACATGCATGGGCAAATCGTATTTCCAAAAGCGGAAGGCGAGATCAAGATCGCAAATACACGAGATTGTAAAATAAAAAAAATATACCGCCGTACCCACCCATCCACAACTAGCAAATTTGCGACATATTATTTTCGGTCTAGCTGCACACCTGATGGTGTTTACCATATGGTGTTTACCATCATCAGTCGGTATCCATTTTCACGTGCAAAGTGTGACTGACCTTTAGAACTCGGCGGAAACGAACATACCAAAACCACGCTATGTAGTCACACACGTCATCGAATTGACGCATTAGCTTGTGCAGTTTCACATTTTTTTGATTTCTTGATAAAAGTAAGATTTAGCAGGACATGAGAATCGTCTCCTAAGTAAGATGATTCTCATATTTTGTCAAAATATGTTTTTGTAAAGAAATACCAATATATTCAGGTTTTCTTTTCACATTTGTCCGATGACTTAATAAAACATGTTTTGGCAACACATAAGAATCGTCTCCTTAGACGAGTCTAATATTTTGTAAAAACAAAATTGTTTTCACATGTGTTTGATTTCTTAGACCGTGCAAACAATTGACAAATTCAGAAATCAACAACTTAATTTGTGTTTCTCGAGTCGGGTTTCATATGGTGGCGAGGAAATACGATCGATTACACACCGTGAAAATCTTGTTTGAACGTAAATGTCAATTGTAACGTAGGCCATTTCAGATTACCGCGCGTTACGTCAGCTGTTATTCTAAGTACGTATGGTCGCTCGTTATGGGCATTACTTTCCTTCGTTTATAAGGTGGGTCAGTAATTTTTATTGATGGTGGTGGGGTTGACATATTTATATTGGATGGGTGGTGGGGCTTGGCTTCTTATTTTTTTTTATTGACAGGGGGGTGGGTTTTTTTCTTCTTTCTAAATGATGGGTGGTGGGGTTCGGTAATATTTTAAATTGATGGTTGCTAGGGGTCAACAAAAATTGTTATTGTTGGGTGGTGAGTTTGAAAAAAAATATTTTTTTGTTAAAGAAATACCATATATTCAGGTTTTCTTTTCACATTTGTCCGATGACTTAATAAAACATGTTTTGGGAACACATAAGAATCGTCTCCTTAGACGAGTCTAATATTTTGTAAAAACAAAATTGTTTTCACATGTGTTTGATTTCTTAGACCGTGCAAACAATTGACAAATTCAAAGAAATCAACAACTTAATTTGTGTTTCTCGAGTGGGTTTGGATTTCATGGTGGCGAGGAAATACGAATCGATTACACACCGTGAAAATAAATCTTGTTTTGAACGTAAATGTCAATTGTAACGTAGGCCATTTCAGATTACCGCGCGGTTACGTCAGCTGTTATTCTAAGTACGTATGACTCCACTCGTTTATGGGCATTACTTTATTTCCTTCGTTTATAAGGTGGGGTCAGTAATTTTTTATTATTGATGGGTGTGGGTTGACATATTTTTTTTTTATGGATGGGTGGTGGGGCTGGCTTCTTATTTTTTTTTATTGACAGGGGGGTGGGTTTTTTTCTTCTTTCTAAATGATGGGTGGTGAGGTTCGGTAATATTTTAAATTGATGGTTGCTAGGGGTCAACAAAAATTGTTATTGTTGGGTGGTGGGGTTTGAAAAAAAGTGCCCCCCCACCCACCCCCACGATTAATTCTGGAATTGCCCTTAACTAATGTAGACTAGTTAACATTGTGTCATTACACCGACATAATTCGGTAACATCATGTGACGTCGTTAAACAAATGAAACTTTAGTGAATGTAGATTTGAAGCCATTGGGACCCGATATACACTGCTAGGTTGTATACTAGATGGCCGCGGCCTGCATGTCGCGCCTTGTGGCGAGACATGGACACTAACAAAAAAAGATATAGCATAACGAAAAACTTAACCAAAAATCTTAACCAAAAACTTTAACCACAAAACTTAACCAAAAAACTTAACCAAAATCTTTAACCAAAGAACTTAACCAAAAACTTCAAAGTAATTTGACCTTGACATTGGGCACAGGGGCCGCACGGGAGGGGGATAGAATGAAAATATAGATGATGATAAACACCCATATGAAGTTTCAAGGTAATGGGCAAAGCAGTTGCAGAGATATAGTATAACAAAAAACTTTAACCAAAAAACTTAACCAAAAACTTTAACCAAAAAACTTAACCAAAAACTTCAAAGTAATTTGACCTTGACATTGGGCACAGGGGCCGCACGGGAGGCGGGTAGAATGAAAATATAGATGATGATAAACACCCATGTGAAGTAGTTTCAAGGTAATGGGCAAAGCAGTTGCAGAAATATAGTATAACAAAAAACTTTAACCAAAAAACTTAACCAAAAACGTTAACCAAAAAACTTAACCAAAAACTTCAAAGTAATTTGACCTTGACATTGGTTGGGCACACGGGCCACACGGGAGGGGGGTAGAATGAAAATATAGATGATGATAAACACCCATGTGAAGTTTCAAGGTAATGGGCAAAGCAGTTGCAGAGATATAGTATAACGAAAAACTTTAACCAAAAAACTTAACCAAACAAGAGGGCCATGATGGCCCTAATTCGCTCACCTGACTCCATGAACACCAGAGGAGAATGTGACATTGAGTTCATGTGTTTTAAAAAAATTGTGCTATTTTTAGATGGCGGTCATCTTGGATTAAGCGATGACTCTCATTTGACAAAATCTGAAAATGCTTTACCCAGCATCGGCCATGTGGTTCCTGAGAAAAAGACGTTAAAAATCTTGAATAAATGGACCTTTTGGTGGCCATCATGGATGACATAATCATCCGATTCCGACAAATATTGCACCAGAGTGATCGCCTCATTGATACCTTCAATTTGATATATGACATGACCATATTCAGTCAAAAATAAAATTTGACCCCAATTTGACCCCACGGGCCACGCCCATTTTTGACCCCGGGGTCACCATTTTAACAACTTTCAAAGAGCAATGTACATCGATCATTCCTACCAAGTTTCGTCGAAATCCGGCTAGCGGTTCATGAGAAGAAGATTTTTTAAGAATTTATGCTATTTTTAGACGGCGGCCATCTTGGATTAGCGATAACCTCCATTTTAACAAATCTGAAAAGGCTTCACCCATGGACCATAACTTTTAAGTTTGGCTACTATAGGCCAAGCGGTTCATGTGAAGAAGAATTTTGAAATCTCCAATAAAAGAACGACCTTTTGACATTTCGGCGGCCATCTTGGATGACATAACAATCCGATTTGTACAAAAAATGTACCAGAGTGATCGCCTCATTGATACCTTCGATTTGATATATAACATGACCATATTCGGTCAAAAATAAAATTTGACCCCACGGGCCACGCCCATTTTTGACCCCGGGGTCACCCATTTTAACAACTTTGAAAGAGCATTGTACATCGATCATTCCTACCAAGTTTCGTCGAAATCCGGCTAGCGGTTCATGAGAAGATTTTTTAAAGAATTTATGCTATTTTTAGATGGCGGCCATCTTGGATTAGCGATGACCTCCATTTTAACAAATCTGAAAAGGCTTCACCCATGGACCATAACTTTTAAGTTTGGCTACCATGGGCCAAGCGGTTCATGTGAAGAAGAATTTTGACATCTCTAATAAAAGAACGACCTTTTGACCTTTCGGCGGCCATCTTGGATGACATAACAATCCGATTTCGACAGAAAATGCACCAGAGTGATCGCCTCATTGATACCTTCAATTTGATATATGACATGACCATATTCGGTGAAAAATAAAATTTGACCCCAATTTGACCCCACAGGCCACGCCCATTTTTGACCTCGGGGTCACCATTTTAACAACTTTGAAAGAGCAATGTACATCGATCATTCCTACCAAGTTTCGTCGAAATCCGGCTAGCGGTTCATGAGAAGAAGATTTTTTTAAGAATTTATGCTATTTTTAGACGGCGGCCATCTTGGATTAGCGATGACCTCCATTTTAACAAATCTGAAAAGGCTTCACCCATGGACCATAACTTTTAAGTTTGGCTACCATGGGCCAAGCGGTTCATGTGAAGAAGAATTTTGAAATCTCTAATAAAAGAACGACCTTTTGACCTTTCGGCGGCCATCTTGGATGACATTAAACAATCCGATTTCGACAAAAAAATGCACCAGATGTGATCGCCTCATTGATACCTTCAATTTGATATATGAAATGACCATATTCAGCTCAAAAATAAAAATTTGACCCAATTTGACCCACGGGCCACGCCCATTTTTAACCACCCCCCGGGTCACCATTTTAATTTAACAACTTTGAAAGAGCAATGTACATCGATCATTCCTACCAAGTTTTGTCGAAATCGGTTGGCGGTTCTTGAGAAGAAGATTTTTTAAGAATTTGTGCTATTTTTAGACGGCGGCCATCTTGGATTACGTAATGATGTCATTTTAACAATTTTGTAATCCCCCTACCTAAGGACCATGACCATGAAGTTTGGTGACCATAGGCCCAATGGTTACCGAGGAGAAGACGTTTGAAAATGTTCACGGACGACGGACGACGGACGACGGACACATTGCGGTAACAATAGCTCACATGAGCTTCGCTCAGGTGAGCTAAAAACTTAACCAAAAACTTTAACCAAAAAAGTTAACCAAAAAACTTAACCAAACAACTTAACCGGACACACGTACGTACGTACGTACGCCAAAGTGCCGACTATATTGCGCTTTCCGCAAGCGGGCGCGACAAAAAGTATACATGTGTGAAATATCATGAAGATATGCCAAGCAGTATACAATTTACAGACTTAAACCAACAAGGTGAACATTGTGTGAAGAACAGACGGACAGTTGGATGCACAGACGGACAGGGGTTAAATATTATGCCCACCCCATCCCCAATACATAGGCTATGGCAGCAGACGAATAAAGTCTAATTAATCAGTGTTAGCAGAAGTCAAATGATTATCGGGTTGTATAACACCGGATCAGGAGTTGGTGAAGGTGAGTGACATATTGTTGACAGTGACTAGACGTACTAGTTTTCAAGCTGTGCGGCGCGGTATAACTGGCCCCCGAGGGATTCCTGGGGACAGCCGACGCTCCCACACACGGCATCCTGCCCCGCGATCGACGTGTAGTTCAGACCTGCCGGCACCACGAAGTACACCGGGGCGCCGACAGACAGGTACGCCGTGATGTTACGAAAGTAGTGCAGTACAAACGAGTCCTGAAATACAGACAGGTACGCCGTGAAGTTATGGAAGTAGTCCAGTACAAACGAGTCCTGAAATACAGACAGGTACGCCGTGAAGTTATGGAAGTAGTCCAGTACAAACGAGTCCTGAAATACAGACAGGTACGCCGTGAAGTTACGGAAGTAGTCCAGTACAAACTAGATTGGTCAGTAAGCGAGGCTTACGGAATACCCCTCACATGGGCCCAGGTACCCCTAAAATATGTAAAAATTTCCAAGTGTGTGGGCTTGTGACCTTGACTCTGGGCTTAGCGGGAGCGGCATGAACGTGAATTTGTCACAGGGTGGTAGAGGTCCATTGGAGCAATGTGTGTGTGAAATGTGAAGCAGATCCGATCAAGAAAATAGAAGTTATAACAGATTTCTCTAATGTTAAGTTTTGTAAAGAGACTAAGTATGTGACCTTGACCTCGAGATCAGCGGGAATTTGTCACAGCATGATAGTAGAGCCTTAGAGGAATGTATGCATGAAATATTAAGAATTTTCGATGAAAGAAATAGAAGTTATAACATATTTCTCTGATGTTAAGTTTTGTAAAGAGACTAAGTATGTGACCTTGACCTTGGGATCAGCGGGGGTTGGACGGTCGTAGATTTGTCACAGCATGATAGTACAACCTTAGAGGAATGCATGTGTGAAATATTAAGAATTTACAATGCAGGAAATAGAAGTTATAACTTATTTCTCTGATGTTAAGTTTTGTAAAGAGACTAAGTATTTGACCTTGACCTTGTGATCAGCGGGGGTTGGACGGTCGTGGATGACTTGGTACAGCATGGTAGTAGAGCCTTACAGGAATGCATGTGTGAAATATTAAGCATTTTGGATGAAGGAAATAGAAGTCATAACAATATTTCTCTGATGTTAAGTTTTGTAAAGAGACTAAGTATTTGACGGTCGTGGATTTGTCACAGCATATGAAATATTAAGAATTTTCAATGAAAGAAATAGAAGTTATAACATATTTCTCTGTTAAGTTTTGTAAAGAGACTAAGTATGTGACCTTCACCTTGGGATCAGCGGGGGTTGGACAGTCGTAGATTTGTCACAGCATGATAGTACAACCTTAGAGGAATGCACAAGTGAAATAATAAGAATTTTCAATGAAGGAAATAGAAGTTATAACTTATTTCTCTGATGTTAAGTTTTGTAAAGAGACTAAGTATTTGACCTTGACATTGGGATCAGCGTGGGTTGGACGGTCATGGATTTGGCACAGCATGGTATTAGAGCCTTACAAGAATGCATGTGTGAAATATTAAGAATTTTAGATGAATAGAAGTTAGAACAATATTTCTCTGATGTTAAGTTTTGTAAAGAGACTAAGTATTTGACCTTGACCTTGGGATCAGCGGGGGTTGGACGGTCGTGGATTTGGCACAGCATGGTAGTAGAGCCTTACAGGAATGCATGTGTGAAATATTAAGCATTTTAGATTGAAGGAAATAGAAGTTATATACAAATATTTCTCTGTTAAGTTTTGTAAAGAGACTAAGTATTTGACCTTGATCTTGGTATCAGCGGGGGTTGGATGGTCGTGGATTTGGCACAGCATGGTAGTAGAGCCTTACAGGAATGCATGTGTGAAATATTAAGCATTTTAGATGAAGGAAATAGAAGTTATAACAATATTTCTCTGATGTTAAGTTTTGTAAAGAGACTAAGTATTTGACCTTGACCTTGGGATCTGCGGGGGTTGGACGGTCGTGGATTTGGCAGAGCATGGTAGTAGAGCCTTACAGGAATGCATGTGTGAAATATTAAGCATTTTAGATGAAGGAAATAGAAGTTATAACAATATTTCTCTGATGTTAAGTTTACGGACTAAGTATTTGACCTTGACCTTGGGATCTGCGGGGGTTGGACGGTCGTGGATTTGGCACAGCATGGTAGTAGAGCCTTACAGGAATGCATGTGTGAAATATCAAGCATTTTAGATGAAGGAAATAGAAGTTATAACAATATTTCACTGATGTTAAGTTTACGGACACACGGACGCACAGACACACGGACGGACGGACGGACGTTCTGACAGTACTATACTTATGTGGCTTATCACATGTTAAATATTAGCCACATAAAACGATTTTTAGCCACATAAAAGGATTTTTTAGGTGGCTAATTGTAACCAACTATCCTTTACTAAGTCCATAACCCTGTGGGGCTAGCCACATAAGTACCCTAATGTGTGCCCGGACGGACGGACGGACGGACGGACGGACAGACAACCTGACTCCAGTATACCCCCCCACAACTCGTTGCGGTGGGTATAACGAGTCCTTAAATACAGACAAGTACACCGTGATGTTACGGAAGTAGTCCAATACAAACGAGTCCTGAAATACAGACAGGTCCTCCGTGATGTTACGTAAGTAGTCCAGTACAAACGAGTCCTGAAATACAGACAGGTACACCGTGATGTTACGGAAGTAGTCCAGTACAAACGAGTCCTGAAATACAGACAGGTACACCGTGATGTTACGGAAGTAGTCCAGTACAAACGAGTCCTGAAATACAGACAGGTACACCGTGATGTTACGGAAGTAGTCCAGTACAAACGAGTCCTTAAATACAGACAGGTACACCGTGATGTTACGGAAGTAGTCCAATACAAACGAGTCCTGAAATACAGACAGGTACACCGTGATGTTACGGAAGTAGTCCAGTACAAACGAGTCCTGAAATACAGACAGGTACACCGTGATGTTACGGAAGTAGTCCAGTACAAACGAGTCCTGAAATACAGATAGGTACACTGTGATGTTACAGAAGTAGTCCAGTACAAACGAGTCCTGAAATACAGACAGGTACACCGTGATGTTACGGAAGTAGTCCAGTACAAACGAGTCCTTAAATACAGACAGGTACACTGTGATGTTACGGAAGTAGTTCAATACAAACGAGTCCTGAAATACAGATAGGTACACCGTGATGTTACGGAAGTAGTCCAGTACAAACGAGTCCTGAAATACAGACAGGTACACCGTGATGTTACGGAAGTAGTCCAGTACAAACGAGTCGTGAAATACAGACAGGTACACCGTGATGTTACGGAAGTAGTCCAGTACAAACGAGTCCTGAAATACAGACAGGTACACCGTGATGTTACGGAAGTAGTCCAATACAAACGAGTCTTTAAATACAGACAGGTACACCGTGATGTTACGGAAGTAGTCCAGTACAAACGAGTCCTTAAATACACTGTGATGTTACGGAAGTAGTCCAATACAAACGAGTCCTGAAATACAGATAGGTACGCTGTGATGTTATGGAAGTAGTCCAGTACAAAAAAGTCCTGAAATACAGATAGGTACGCTGTGATGTTATGGAAGTAGTCTAGTACAAAAAAGTCCTGAAATACAGATAGGTACGCCGTGATGTTACGGAAGTAGTCCAGTACAAACTAGATTGGTCAGTAAGCGAGGCTTACGGAATACCCCCCGCGTGGGCCCAGGTACCCCTAAAATATGTAAAAATTTCCAAGTGTGTGGGCTTGTGACCTTGACTCTGGGATTAGCGCGAGCGGCATGAACGTGAATTTGTCACAGGGTGGTAGAGGTCCATTGGAGCAATGAGTGTGTGAAATGTGAAGCAGATCCGAGCAAGGAAATAGAAGATAGAAGTTATAACCGATTTCTCTGATGTTAAGTTTTGTAAAGAGACTACCGTATAACCTCGAATTAACGCCCCCGGAGGCGTTATATTTTATAAAAGGGGGGCGTTTATTAGCCAGTAAAAAAAAAAAAAAAAAAAAAAAAAAAAAAAAAAAATTATTTCAAACACAAATAAGGATTTAAGGATTATTTGTGTTTGAAATTGGCGGTCATCGGTCATATGAAATATTAAGAATTTTCAATGAAAGAAATATAAGTTATAACATATTTCTCTGATGTTAAGTTTTGTAAAGAGACTAAGTATGTGACCTTGATCTTGGGATCAGCGGGGGTTGGACAGTCGTAGATTTGTCACAGCATGCCGATTATTTCAATATAGAAATAAATCGCTATTATTTTGGCAGACCTGTTTTTTGTTTACGTTCATTTCCTGGTTCAAAAAGGTCGCCAAGGTTCAGTACAGGACTGCATGGGAACACCTCGGTTTGTATCGTTATGCACAATGGAAAAGGTGTTTCACGTGATATCCATGCAGCCTTGACATGATAGCACGTGACAAGATCATACATGCGCAGTAGATATTAAATTTGGAATAATTCTGTTTTTATCATATCACGTGATCGTACCATGACCTCTTTCTAACCTTTACTTCATCGGAGTGAAAGCAAAAAAACGAGCTCGCAATATAATCTTCGATAATCCGTTGTGTATTAAGAAATCGATCGAAAAAATGCCGGGCAGAGGACGGGGGCAGAAACGATCAGCGTCGTCGGCGAGGAAGACCGCGAATAAAGCGCCACGGACAGTTGATTTATCCGATACAGAGGAAGATACATCGGGTAAAACAATTGATTTTTTACAAATTTTGCATGAAGCAAATATTGTGGACCTCCCGGCCGATACTGATTTGCAAACCTGTACCCCCTCAAATATATCCCATCCTGTTCATGGTTTTGCTACTTCGACAGGCACGGTGAATTTCCCAGGTCCCAATTCACAGCCCGCTACACAATCTAGCGTGAATGAACCAATTCACCTGGACAGTTCGCCGGGTGCCGATATATTTTCCTCGCCCTCCAACATGTTCACCCCCATTCAGGCGATGCGCTGCGCCTCTGACAGTATATCGGTACATGTACCGGAGGCGTTGTGCAGAAGCATATGCCGGGGGTGATTACTACCGAACCTGGCACTGCTTTTGAAAGGTGCCATGGAACTGAACGATTTGTGCACGGGGGGTACCTTGCGATTGACCGCTGAGGGGGTAATCGAATCAAGGCCCAAGCAGTGCAAGGACACTATTAAAACTATTGAGGGTTGGACAAATGCTTTTATAATTTTTATGTCCATATACATCTCCGTCCATAACGACAAGGCAGCTGAACTGCTGCAATACATGTATAATATACGGGATTGCGCAGCGAGGCAGGGGGGTCTAGCCTGGAAAAATTATGATGAGCAATTCAGAATGCGACAAGCAGTCAACCCCGTTTCCTGGTCCACAATTCACAACGAGTTATGGTGGAGGTGTGTGCAGGTGCGCGATGTGCAGCAGCCAGGGGCTACAACAGGGAGGTCCTATTCGTGCAACGCATTTAACACTGGCACCTGTCACTGGCCTCACTGTCGATTCCCACATGTTTGCTCGGGGTGTGGTTTACCTCACAAAGTAGCTAATTGTCCTGTCCCACCACACGTCTGGAGACCAATCCACAATCCCAGCACGCTAGCACGGCCACGGGCGAAGTCAGACAGGGTGGTTCTTTTCGAGGCCAATCACGTGGTTTCCAGCGTGGTCGAGGGCAAAGTTGGGGTCGTAGACGTTTCGCTAGGGGATATGGTCGGCGTTCTCCCTATTAATGCGGACATTACTAATTTAGCGACGTCACCGGTGGATCTAGGAGTTATGCAGGATGCTGCAGCTTGTTAACTACAACAGGGGTTTGGCAGATTTTTTAATCCAGGGGTTTAGTTATGGTTTTTCGTTGCACTACGAGGGTCCAAGGGAAGTAACTGTAGCAAAAAATTTAAAATCAGTTGCTCATCATCGAGACATTGTTCGTAAAAAAATTGGTAAGGAAATTGCAGCCGGTCGTGTAGCTGGCCCATTCCCAGCTAGACCTCTTCCGGGTTTGCGCGTGTCGCCCATAGGACTGGTACCAAAGAAATCACCGGGGGAATATAGAATGATACACCATTTATCCCATCCAGCTGGGGGGTCTGTAAATGACTTCATCGATCCAAAGTTCTGCTCAGTCGAATATACCAGTTTTGACGAGGCCGTATTTATGCTGCAGGATTTGGGTCGGCACTGTAAACTCTTTAAGATCGATATCAGGAACGTGTTTCGGTTATTACTTGTAAGGTGTGAGGATTTCCAGCTGCTGGGTTTTATGTTCGACGGGTACTATTTTGTAGACAAATGTATACCATTTGGTTGCTCTATTAGCTGTAGTGTATTTGAGAAATTTGCCACATTTTTAGAAGTCTATATTCGAAGCAAGATTGCTGGTAGTTCACTAATTCATGACTTAGATGATTTCTTGGGCGGCGATAGATTGGGTACCGCATGTAGAGACGCGATGTCTACTTTCCAAAAGTGTCTAGACGAACTGAACGTTCCGGAGAAAACGGAGAAAACTGAGGGTCCCTCCGAAGTTCTCACGTTTCTCGGTTTGGAGCTAAGACTCTGATCAGATGATCGTGTGTATACCGAGTGATAAAATTTCTGAAGTAGTTGACAAGATTAGGGTCATGCTAGCGGGGCATAAAACGACACTGAAAGCAATGCAGTCACTGATCGGTTCACTGAATTTCTGTTGTAGGGCCATTGTCGTAGGCAGACCTTTCTGTCGCCGTCTAATAAACGCCATTTGTGGTCTCACTCATCCTCCCCACCACCTACGGCTGAATAAGGGTATCCGACTGGACCTAGGGATGTGGTTGACACCGTTTGAAAATCACAATGGTATTTCCGTTTTTCATGAACGTCACTGGATGTCAAATGTAGATGCTCAGCTGTTTACTGACAGTGCAGCCGGACATGGTCTTGGTTTTGGCGCATACTTTGATGGGCATTGGACCTATGCAGCCTGGCCTGATAGGTGGCATGAGTTGGGGCTGACAAATGACATCACGCTGCTAGAGCTCTTTCCCATTTTAGTCGCGCTTCATATATGGGGCGAACAACTGCGGAACAAGAAACTTGTGTTCCACTGTGATAATATGGCGGTGGTGCACATTTTGAACACCATGACATCCAAATCGGAGACAGTCATGTTTCTGGTCCGCAGGCTTGCCATATTATGTTTCCACAGCAACATGGTGTTAAAAGCAGTTCATGTAGCAGGGTATAAGAATGGTATATGTGATGCGTTGTCTCTCGTTTGCAGCTCAGCAAATTCCGAGAGCGGGCACCAGGGGCGGATCCAGAGCCATGCAGTGTGCCGGTCCATCTGTGGACTGCCTTCAGCGACGAGCTGCAAGGTTGTTGTGTGCCAGCAGGGCAGCCAACACATCAACAACATATTCTACAGCAGTAAATGTATTCACGCAATTTCGCCGGCTATATAAGTTACCACAACTTTGGCCAGCATCTGTTGAGCAGGTGGTTATGTTTATTTTTCGAAACTGGCCTGGCACCAAGTACAATTTCTACATATATCCATGGTTTAACGTATTTTCACAAGTTACACAATTGGTTTAACATAGCTGGTGTTTTCATAATCAGCAAATTATTGGAGGGTTGCCGTAGATCACGCATGCGTACCGATAATAAAGCGCCAATAACGCCCAAAATGTTGTCGGAAATATGTCGAATGCTGCCGCTGGTATGTTACAGTGAATACGAAGCCAACATGTTTAAAGCAGCATTCTTGCTGGCATATTTTGGACTTTTTCGGGTCAGCGAACTGGGCATGTGTGAAATATTAAGAATTTTAGATGAAGGAAATAGAAGTTAGAACAATATTTCTCTGATGTTAAGTTTTGTAAAGAGACTAAGTATTTGACCTTGACCTTGGGATCAGCGGGGATTGGACGGTCGTGGATTTGGCACAGCATGGTAGTAGAGCCTTACAGGAATGCATGTGTGAAATATTAAGCATTTTAGATGAAGGAAATAGAAGTTAGAACAATATTTCTCTGATGTTAAGTTTTGTAAAGAGACTAAGTATTTGACCTTGACCTTGGTATCAGCAGGGGTTGGATGGTCGTGGATTAGGCACAGCATGGTAGTAGAGCCTTACAGGAATGCATGTGTGAAATATTAAGCATTTTAGATGAAGGAAATAGAAGTTATAACAATATTTCTCTGATGTTAAGTTTACGGACTAAGTATTTGACCTTGACCTTGGGATCTGCGGGGGTTGGACGGTCATGGATTTGGCACAGCATGGTAGTAGAGCCTTACAGGAATGCATGTGTGAAATATCAAGCAGTTTAGATGAAGGAAATAGAAGTTATAACAATATTTCTCTGATGTTAAGTTTACGGACGCCGGACGCACGGACGGACGTTCTTACTTTCAGGTAACTATGTGGCTTATCGCATGTTAAATATTAGCCACATAAAACCACTTTTAGCCACATAAAACGATATCTTAGGTGGCTAATTGTAACCAACCCTATCCTTTAACAAGTCCATAACCCTGTGGGGCTAGCCACATAAGTACCTGAATGTCTGCCCGGACGGACGCACGGACGGACGTTCTTACAAATGGATACTTATGTGGCTTATCACATGTTAAATATTAGCCACATGAAACGATTTTTAGCCACATAAAAGGATTTTTTAGGTGGCTAATTGTAACCAACCCTATCCTTTACTAAGTCCATAACCCTGTGGGGCTAGCCACATAAGTACCCTAATGTGTGTCCGGACGGACGGACGGGGACGGACGGACAACCTGACTCCAGTATACCCCCCCACAACTCGTTGCGTGGGGTATAAAAAGTCATGAAATACAGATAGGTACGCTGTGATGTTATGGAAGTAGTCCAGTACAAACGAGTCCTGAAATACAGACAGGTACACCGTGATGTTACGGAAGTAGTCCAGTACAAACGAGTCCTCAAATACAGACAAGTACACCGTGATGTTACGGAAGTAGTCCAATACAAACGAGTCCTGAAATACAGATAGGTACGCCGTGATGTTACGGAAGTAGTCCAGTACAAAAAAGTCCTGAAATACAGATAGGTACGCTGTGATGTTATGGAAGTAGTCCAGTAGAAACGAGTCCTGAAATACAGACAGGTACACCGTGATGTTACGGAAGTAGTCCAGTAGAAACGAGTCCTGAAATACAGACAGGTACACCGTGATGTTACGGAAGTAGTCCAGTATTTTATAGGGGTTTCCCAAAACAAATGGTGACCAAATATTTAATATAATTCAGTTTTACCCATAAAATTATTGATGAGGCTGTGTAGACTGTGTTTACTAATGAGACAATGTACACCCAGTGTCGCACACTATTTTGCGCGGTTGTATTAGTGTGAAAAATTAAGTTCTGAAGTGCAAAAATAAAAGAACGTACCTTTGGCATGGAAAGAGCCTGGTCAAGTCCAACCTCCACGTGACACATGAGAGCTATTGAAGCGAAGAAATATCCAAAGAATGCAACAATCTGAAATCAGAGCATAGTATCAGAAAATATATGCGCATGTGATGGACAATATTTATTACAGTAAAGTTCCGCTATTAAGACCACTTGTGGGACTGAAGAAAAGTGGTCTTATTAGCGAGTCAGTCTTATTAGCGGACCTCAGCAAAAGACCACATCTTAATATGACCATGGGCTACTGGTCCTTAATATGTTTATGGAATAAAATATGGACACAATACAGTGTATAATTTAATATATGTATTAAGAAAATTCAAAATTGATATGTTTATTCATATATTTATCAAATGATAATTTACTCAAATGTAAACAACAAATATAATTAGCTCATATTACAACAATTGAAAACAATATTTGCAACCAGCGTAGACCAATATCAGCTTGGACATAATTATGTGCCATATAATCCATATAGTCAGAGGCTGTGCTGGTGGTCGCTGATCAGTTATGTGGTTGTTATGTTTCTCACAAAAAAATGTAGATCCTCAATGGTATGCAGTATGCAGATCGGTTTGCATTAGCAGATCCCCTGAAGACCGCTCACAAATGTCAGTAACCCTGTTTTCCCCATGACCGTCGCAAATTAATTGACAATTTTCTTATTGTCCGAGTACTTACCCACACGAATAACCCAATAATTGGCGAAGAATAATTGACACCGGTCGACTTTAATCGCATGCTAATCGATTGGACTAATTTCAATCAACAACATCAAACACTTCTTAATCTTAACTAGATTGGTCAGCAAGCAAGGCTTACGGAATACCCCCCGCGTGGGCCCAGGTACCCCTAAAATATGTAAAAATGTCCAAGTGTGTGGGCTTGTGACCTTCACTGGGCTTAGCGGGAGCGGCATGAACGTGCATTTGTCACAGGAAATAGAAGTTATAACCGATTTCTGTGATGTTACGTTTGTAAAGAGACTAACTATGTGACCTTGACCTCGAGATCAGCGGGAATTTGACACAGCATGATATTTTTGCCTTAGAGGAATGCATGTATGAAATATTAAGAATTTTCAATGAAAATCAGAGAAATTTGTTACAACTTCTATTTCAGAAGTTGTAACAAATTTCTCTGATGTTAAATTTTGTAAAGAGACTACGTATGTCACCTTGACCTTGGGATCAGCGGGGGTTGGACGGTCGTAGATTTATCACAGCATGATAGCACAACCTTAGAAGAAGGCATGAGTGAAATATTAGAATTTTCAATGAAGGAAATAGAAGTTATAACTTATTTCTCTGATGTTAAGTTCTGTAAAGAGACTAAGTATTTGACCTTGACATTGGGATCAGCGGGGGTTGGACGGTTGTGGATTTGGCACAGCATGGTAGTAGAGCCTTACTGGAATGCATGTGTGAAATATTAAGCATTTTAGATGAAGGAAATAGAAGTTATAACAATATTTCTCTGATGTTAAGTTTTGTAAAGAGACTAAGTATTTGACCTTGACCTTGGGATCAGCAGGGGTTGGACGGTCGTGGATTTTGCACAGCATGGTAGTAGAGCCTTACAGGAATGCATGTGCGAAATATTAAGCATTTTAGATGAAGGAAATAGAAGTTATAACAATATTTCTCTGATGTTAAGTTTACGGACGGACGGACGGACGGACGAACTTACATTTCGGACCTTAGGGGGTACTTGCTATATAAAAGATCAAAGGAAATAATAGGCTTACGGGGTACGGATTAAGTTCCATTGTGTTCTAACCCTAACCCATTGTCTTAGACCACGCCCCCTACCCCATAAGTACCCTAATGTGTGCCCGGACGGACGGACGGGGACGGACGGACGGACGGACGGATAACCTGACTCCAGTATACCCCCCCACAACTCGTTGCGGGGGGTATAACTAAATTTGTCAGTAAGCGAGGCTTACGGAATACCACCCATGTGGTCCCAGGAACACTTAAAATATGTAAAACTTTCCAAGTGTGTGGGCTTGTGACCTTGACTGGGCTTAGCGGGAGCGGCACAAATGCGAATTTGTCACAGGGTGGTAGAGGTCCGTTGGAGCAATGCGTGTGTGAAATGTGAAGCAGATCCGAGCAAGGAAATAGAAGTTATAACCGATTTCTCTGATGTTAAGTTTTTAAAGAGACTAAGTATGTGACCTTGACCTCGAGATCAGCGGGAATTTGTCACAGCATGATAGTAGAGCCTTCAATGAATGCATGCATGAAATATTAACAAGAATTCCGCCACGGAAGCGGTGTCGCGCCTGCCGAGGCATTTGACCGTGAACATTACAAGTAAGTAAATTACCTTGACCTTCAGAATTTGGATGTGGTGGTGTGCATAATGAGGCATCATCCATAGACAAACATTGATGTGAAATATTATCAATGTCTGGAAAAGGGTTAAAGAGATATTGTGAAAAAACAATAACTTTAACGCATTTCTGTTTCAAATCCGGTGAACATTACAAGTAAATAAATGACCTTGACCTTCAAAATTTGGATGTGGGGGTGTGCATAATGAAGCATCATCCCTAGACAAACATTGATGTGAAATATTATCAAAGTCTGGCAAGGGGTTAAAGAGATATTGTGAAAAAACAATAACTTTAACGCATTTCTGTTACAAAACCGGTGAACATTACAAGTAAATAAATGACCTTGACCTTGATAATTTGGATGTGGGGGTGTGCGTAATGAAGCATCATCCCTAGACAAACATTGATGTGAAATATTATCAATGTCTGGCAAGGGGTTAAAGAGATATTGTGAAAAAAGAATAACTTTAACGCATTTGCCTTACAAAAAAACCGGACGACGCGGACACGACGCAGACGACGCGAATGACGCGGACGACGCGGACGACGAAAAAAGCGCCGACTATAGTCGCGCCTCTGCTAAAGCAGGCGCGACAAAAATGTTCAATGAAAGAAATAGAAGTTGTAACATATTTCTCTGATGTTAAGTTTGGAAAGAAACTAAGTATGTCACCTTGACCTTGAGATCAGCGGGGGTTGGACGGTCACAGCATGATAGCACAACCTTAGAAGAATGTATGAGTGAAATATTAAAAATGTTCCAAGAAGGAAATAGAAGTTATAACTTATTTCTCTGATGTTAAGTTTTGTAAAGAGACTAAGTATTTGACCTTGGGATCAGTGGGGGTTGGATGGTCGTGGATTTGGCACAGCAAGGTAGTAGAGCCTTACAGGAATGCATGTGTGAAATATTAAGCATTTTAGATGAAGGAAATAGAAGTTATAACAATATTTCTCTGATGTTAAGTTTACGGACGCACGCATGGACGGACGGACAACCCGACTCCAGTATACCCCCCCACAACTCGTTGCGGGGGGTATAATTATTTGTAACTGATTACAAATGCCGTTATATTCAACTTTTACGACATAAACGACATGTCTTAGGCTTACAGTGACTGTTGACTGGAGAAAAAGTGAAAGTGAATGGTTTTAACATCCCAACAACAGCTAAAATCATTTAGGGACGGGACCTTGTTTATTAAATTTCATCTGAAAAAGCAGCGGGATGCAAATACAATGAAAGAAATTTTTTGATGTCGAAAGCGACACTTGAACCCACAACCTCCAGATTGGAAGTCAGGTGAGCTAACCCCTAGACCATAGCCCATCCTGGACTGGGGAAATGCTGCTTATGGTAATTTTTATAATCACGAGACATGATTCTTTTTTTTTTTACTAAATGGTTTATTTTCAATTTTTAAATACATCATGTATCATGTACGTATTGTATAACAAAACATAGTTGAAATCACATGACATGTTACTAGAAAAGAGCATACATAATGTATTTAGAAAGTGAGCTTATTTAAGAAGAGTTTTTTTAAGAAGAGAGTTATAGGAAAGAGAGAAAAAAGATAAAGAGGTCTTCCTTCTGTTCTCGTAATTCGTAATACATGTGATGTATAACGTTTATGTCAATAATAATAATAGTTGACATATAGTGTTAATAAGCATGTAATTAACTTTGCTACGCTTGGTACATATTGATCGTCTTTTTATTTTATTAATATTTCGTTTGTGGGTGTTAAAAGTTGAAATTACCCCATTTTATTATATGCAGATCTAGCTTGTCTTTCATTGTGGCTATTTCTTTTTCAATATTGATTCGTCTTTTCAAATATTTCATGAAGAAGTTAAATGACAATTCTTGTTTTTCATGTTTACATTTAATGAGAAATACTTTGCAAGTATGATAATGAAATTAAATTGTTTAGCGATAAGGTTTGTTTGGTTTACACCAAATGATATCGTATTAAAGTTCATTTCGTAAACCACACCTCTTTCATTTAAGAATGTTCTTAGTTGTGACCATACATGTTGTACGTTTGGGCATCCCAGAATAAATTGTTTATATTTTCCACATTCATGCTGCAAAAAACTCACATAAACTACTTGGTACCATGCCACAATTAAGTAATAATTTATTTGTGCCTATGATTCTCATTAAATATTTATACTGAAAATTCCGTAGTGTGGTATCTATTGTAAATTGCATACAAGTTGTGTATATATTTTTCCATTCGAAATTAAAATCGGGAAATTCATTCGTCCATTTCTGCTCTGATTTTATTGATTCTATGTTTTTTTTGTTTGTTTGTATAGTGTATAGAAGTTTATTTGCTCCATTGCTTGTCTGTAATTTTTGTAAAATAGGTTTCAGAGTTTGTACGGTATTTATGTTTTCTGTTTTAATTTTTTCTTTCCATTGCAGATTAATATTATTTGCTAAACCTTGGTATTTGATAAAATCATCTGCCCTTATATTATACATTTCCGCAAAATCATTAAAACCGATAAATTTGTTTACTCTATAATCATATAACTGTTCTATAAGTTTAATACCCCTTTCGTGCCAAGATTTGATGTATATTGTTTTGTTTTGATACTTTATGTTAGAATTATTCCATATAATTTCTTTTGATATACTTTCGTTTTTTTCTGAGAAATTGATGTTAGCCCATGATGACAAAACATTGAATAGGAAAGTATGTTCTTTACATAAGTGTTTTATATCCTGTGGCTTTATATTGCATTCGAAAAGTAGTTTCCCACCAAATGGTTCAAGTTTCTGTGTGTATAGCAGTTTCCACTGGCTATGGTTTTTATCATCACATATTCTTTTTTTTTACCCATGATGCTTTTATCGCTTTTATAAAACTGTCTATATCGACCATCTTTAAACCCCCGTGTTCATATGTTTGAATTATTGTGTTCCGCTTTATTTTATCGGGTTTTCCATCCCAGAGAAAATCAAACAATTTCATTTTAATTGTTTTAATTATGCTATCTGGTGGGTCAGGTAAGACTGTTAATGGATATATCAGTTTCGGAAGAGCAAATGTTTTGATCGCAGTAATTTTACCTAATAAACTTAGTTTTCTTTTTTTCCATGTCTCAAGACTTTTGACGAACTCTTTTATCTTCGGAGTAAGGTTTAGTTCGTGCATATTTTTATTATCATTTGAAAAAGTAATGCCTAATGTCTTTGCGCTTGTTGATGTCCATATAAAATGCTTTGTAGGGCAAAAAATTAGTGTTGTGTTTTTTAGGGAACCCACCCGAAGAACTGTAGACTTTTTTGTATTGAGTTTGAGGCCCGAAATTTTACTGAATTCATCTATAAGGTATACTAATGTTTCGAATGATTTTTGTGTACCATCTAATATAAATGTAGCATCGTCAGCAAACATTGTTGAACTTGAAATCAAGCAGTTTGATTGGAGCATAGCTCGGTCTCGAAACAGAGTACATGGGGAGATTGTAAACAATGGCGAGACACTTACGATGATCGGACGCAGCCATTCAGTGAGAATGAACTTGGAGTAGTATTCTTTCATTAAGTAGTACAGGTAGCCGTCAGATTGTTCAGCTTTTTCCTTTTCTTCCTTCGGCAGATTGACACAGCAAACGAAGTCCAAACGGTTGCTCTGAAACACAAGACAACAAACTTATAAAGCCCTTCAGACATGTGTGACTACTGTTTGTTGCATGTTTTTTTTCTGATCACCTACTTATTGCTATTCAACACATTAAATCTAACTAATACATGTATACTTAATAAATGTACTTTTTTATCAATAACAAACGTTTTAACGATGTGTTGATTTAATATTGTTTAATAAATGTGGCTGTGACTGGCGAAATTGGTTTTGTGAACCAGTGTAGATCCAGATCAGAATATTATAGAAACATAAACTAGGCATTTCCCATACTGTTCACTTGAACATGAATTTTCGGTTTTGTTATCATGTCGGCTAGATCTCTAGATATCGTTTGAAAATATTATTTCAGCCTATGTATGAATTTCTAAATATTTTTCTGCAATTTTTCTCATTTAAGTTGTTAGCACTCAGTTGACGGTTCAACTGAGTGGTAACAGCATACACTTTGTAACAGGGTGGGTGGGGTGGGGGTGGGGCACTCACCCACTACCATCGCCCCTACTTATGTAAGATCCTCTATGTATTACGAAGTTTAACATACTGCCCATGTTATGGTATAGTTACCTCCTGTCTGCGGGCGTCGATCGTCATGAGGCTGATGAAGCAGCTGATCTGTAGCAGGAAGTCAAACAGCACGGCCATCGCCGCGTACAGGGCAAACGCTCGCACCGCCGGCATGTCCGTCAACGAACCTGCACAAACATTGACATCTCAATTGTTGCTGTGACTTAAGAAACAGGGCTTATAGCATTTGTGACCAGTGTAGATCCAGATCAAATAGCACACTCCAGTATGTAGCCTGATAACAATCTGCATTGCCTGTTAAGACTCATAATTGGTGTTTCACTGGCGAACAGTGCAGATACTGATCAGACTGTGCGGATGCACAGGCTGATCTGGATCTACATGGGTCACAAAACCCATAAGCCCCATGTCACCAGGCACAGCCACAAATAGCTAGTTGACACCAAATAAATTACATTACCAATCAAAATGGTTTAACATACCTGCACAGCTTACGTCATATAAAGATGGAGCCTCAGTGTATAGCCTCATCCGAAACACTACAGGAATGAATGGCCTTTTTGCGGAATTCATCGGGGTATAAACTTGGAAAAGTCGCGGAAATACTGGACGAAGGCCGGAAGGCCTCGTCCAGTATTCCCGCGACTTTTCCAAGTTTATATCCCCGATAAATTCAACAAAAAGGCCATTCATTCCTTATAATTCCAGCATTTGAAATAAAATCATCCAGAAAATGTGTTTATTTTCCGTTTTCTTAAGAATTATTTTAACTGCGCCTCACGGTTACGGAAAGTAGTTCGCCATGGAAGTTTAATGGGATATAAATTTTGGACAGAGACTTGCTACGGGCCAATCAAATGTCAGGGAATTGTGTAAATATGTTTGTGCTGCAATTATAGTGGGATGGAAATACTATGAAAGTATTGTTTTATGCCCAGGGCAGGGTTGAACCAACAATATTTGTTATTCAAGTCAAAGTACAAGGATTATAGACTATTCAGCCATCCATATTGCATCATAAACAACTTTACGACCTTATGACCTTATACGAGACACGCCATGTGATTTTGTACCTAATAACATGTGCGATATTTACAAAATTTACGATATTTTCCGTAAATGTCATTGAAAGATGATGAATATTTCATAACAAATGTAGAATTCCTCATTTGATAAGAATTTTTTTGTCATCTTTCGACATCATTAACAGAAAATATCATAGTTTCTATAAATATATTTCATAAACCAGAAGGCCGCGGCCCACATGTCGAGCCCACCGAGGCATTTGATGGTCTCAGAGTGTATTTATTTGAAGTTCGAATTAAGGGTTGTGGAGATATAAGGTATGTAAAAGCTTTAACGCAAAGTCATTTGACCTTGATCTTAGGCATGTGGGCTGCATGGATGGGCTATAGAATGAAAATATGGATGATAATAAATAATTATTTGAAGTTTGAAGTAAATCGGAGTAAGTGTTGTGGAGATATAAGGTATGTAAAAACATTAACACACATTTCAAAGTCATTTGACCTTGACCTTGGGCATGTGGACCACATGGGCAGGCTATAGAATGAAAATATGGATGATAATAAAGAATAATTTGAAGTTTGAAGTAAATCAGAGTAAGTGTTGTGGAGATATAAGGTATGTAAAAACTTTAACACACATTTCAAAGTCATTTGAACTTGATATGGGCATGTGGACCATATGGGCAGGCTATAGAATGAAAATATGGATGATGAATAAGAAGTATTGGATGTTGGAAGTAAATCAGAGTAAGTGTTGTGGAGATATAAGGTATGTAAAAACGTTAACACAAATTTCAAAGTCATTTGACCTTGACCTTCGGCATGTGGGCCACATGGGCAGGCTATGGAATGAAAATATGGATGATGAAAAGTATTGGAAGTTGGAAGTAAATTTGAGTCACAATTGTGGAGATATAAGATATGTAAAAACTTTAATGCAGATTTTATAATAACGCAAACTTCTAAGTCATTTGGCCTTGACATTGGGGCACAGGGGCCGCATGAGTGGGACACAGAATGATTATATGGATGATGCCCAATAAGCATACAAAGTTTCAAGCAAATCTGACTTACGATTACAGAGATAGTAGGTATGTGAAAACTTTAACACAAATTTTGACAGAAACTTTTGACTTTTACATAGGGGCACAGGGGCCGGCCGCATGAGTGGGACACAGAATGAATATATGGATGATGACCAATTAGCATACAAAGTTTCAAGCAAATCCGACTTACGGTTACAGAGATAGTAGGTACATGTATTTGAAAACATTAACGCAAATTTTGATAGTTTCAAGTCAATGTGACTTAGGACTGCAGAGATATAAGGTATTTAAAAACCTTAACGCAGATTTCGGACGGACGGACTGACAGACGCACGGACGTCATTGTGATCACTATGTCTCGCTTTCCGCAAGCGGGCTCGACAAAAATCGCACAATCATGTTCTTAGGTACATCACATGGCGTGTTGCATGTAAGACAACTTATTTAAAACAAGCCAATGATTGAATTGATATTACCATACAACAAATAGAGGTTTCCAATTACATTTGTAGACCAATCAATGCATAAACCAAACTTGTCAGCAACAATGAAGAGACAATGTAAATGTGCAGGGTGACCCGACTCTACACTTGTTGGAAATGGACCGCAGATGTGACCTGTGTAAACCCTGATGATCACATGTAAGCATCGAGTTAACATACTGATGAAAAATTCAGCGGACTGAATAACGACAGGTGTAGACTCTGCACAGACCATGGATGTGCAGGATGATCTGGGGATATTTTGCTTACACAGTCCTCATCCAGGGGCCCAAATTCAGTTTGTTTTATCAGCTGATGGGTTGGGCAGCGGTGCAAGGGGTGGGGGAAGGGGCAGGGTTTACTCACCCAAGAAGAAAGCCACGGATTCGGAGATGCTAGTCAGCAGCATGCTGGGACCGACCGTGCCGAGAGTTCGGCCTATCTGTTCTTCCAGGGTCTCGCCTGGCTGCCTCTTGTCTCTCTGTGTGTGGTGGATAGAGATGGGCGAAATGTGGCTGTGACTGAAGCAATGAGGCTTATGGGTTTTGCGACCAGTGTAGATCTGGATCAGCCTGTGCATTCGCAGTCTGATCAGGATCTGCACCGCTCGTTATTCCATCAATGAAACACCTGTCATGCTTCTAACAGGCATAATAGATCACAAGCCTACGCTGAGGATTGAACTCGTAACCTCCAATATTGAAGTCCAATGTCATATTGAAGTCCAATGTCAGATCCCCTAGGACACGGCCCATCATTCCATCGAAAAGACCATGGGCTGGTTTACGTTGCGTCAATACACTGGCATCATTCAGTAATGTCATGTGACGGCATTCAACCAATGGAATGTAAAGTGAAAGTGAAAGTAGTAGTGACCTAGATATGAGTATTTAGTCAATGCAGGATACAGGAACAGTTCCAAATGCCAACTCCTGAAAATGGCGAAACAAACATATTTTTGCATCCATAAATGCGTAAAAGTGTGCTACCCATGTTGAAACATTAGTATTTTTCTGCAAGTATCAGGAACCTCAGATCCTGATTTCAGGATATAATTCCAACCCCTGGGGATCTGACAATTTGCTATCATAGGGTGTGTATTCCGTCAATGTAGGGACCGTATGGTACAGTCCCAACATTGACGGAATACACCCTCTCTGATAGCAAATCGTCATGTTCTGCAATTCGGTACGGTACCTGGTAGGTCTGGACGAGGATGAAAATGTTATCGATGCCGACTGCCAGCACAAGGAAGGGCACCACCTCGATGATGATCAGGGTCATCGGCACGCTCAACAAACTGTAGAAGCCGATCGAGGCAGCCACGGAGAGGATGACGATGGTTACACCCGCGATTCCCAGCGTGAACTTGGAATCAATCTGTATAAAACAGTTAATGTATTCATCGACAGCAACAGGGTTATTCTTTGGTGCTTTATCACCATTATGTAGCAATGCTTCAAATGACAAAATAGTATGTTTGCTGAAATTAAAACATTATAGATATTAATATTGGGCGAAGATCTGACAATAACAGGGGACTTTTTCACCGAAAACGATTGTACAAAACATTTTATAAATTAGTTTCTCACTAATGTACCATTTCTTACTAACATTATAGAGTATTGACCAGTGTACCTCCTCATCAGAAATCTAAACTACTATCTGTTCCACATTTTGCTGCCGACAAACTTTTGGCTATTAAAGATATTAAATCTTCAAAAAATATTTAATTGTAGGTACTTTTTCATCAATAACAAAAACGTCACCCTCAATATTTCATCAAATAAATTTTTTTTGGGGAGGGTGATTTTTTGTTATTGATGAAAAAGTACTTATAAATTCAATATTTTTTTATTTAATGTGTTCGTTTTTATCTAAAAGTTCGTCAGCAGCAAAACGTGGAACAGAGAGTAGTTTTGTGACCTACCGGCAATGAAATTATAAACTATAACAAAAAAATTATGTTTTATAAGCACGGGCCCCAATGTATGCGACCTATCACAAGATAACGGTTTATTTGACCAGATTAACAAATGTAGTGACCTACATACAGGTGGTGAAATTATCCACATGCCGAATAAGAAAACTTACAAACACTGTGTCCCAGCTGCGGAAATGGCCGAGAGCCAGGGTGATGTAGGCGAACATGAGCAGGTAGCTGATCAGGATCGTCCAGATGTCCGACTTGCTTTCCCGGTTAAGTTCGTCTTGAATTGAGCGCTGAAATAGAACAAATTTTCAAGTTATTAGAAAAGCGGTAGTTTTGAAACAAATCTAAAAAAAATGACTTTACAGCAACAAAATGTTTATAGCAGGTCAGATTTTCATATGTTGGTTTTCTTGTCTGTCAGGTTAAAAGGGTTGACACTGTCAACCCTGGATATCCTACGACAAATACTGTAGATCCTGATGGGACGGTTCGCTACGAGCCGGCTCATCTGGATCTACAGTGTTTGTAAATGTTAGCATTATGGTCTGTCATGTTGAAAGGGTTAACCTGCCAACCCTGGATATCATACATTGGCCGGATCATCTGAAATATAGTCTTCTCGTCTGTCATGTTGAAAGGGTTAACCTGCCAACCCTGGATATCCTACATTGGCCGGATCATCTGAAATATAGTCTTCTCGTCTGTCAGGTTGAAAAGTTTATTTATTTAATGGTGTTTAACGGCCTGTCAACAATTAGAGTAACCCGACCTAGAGCCAGGTCCTCACCACACTAGAGCCCCACTCCCTAATAGCAATATGATTAGTACTAATCATATTACTTTCATAATGGGTTTCCAGGATTCTGTTAAGGATGAACCCTATCGTAACATTTACCCTTCACATGCTTCCAACCAACCACACGAGGCTGAAAGGGTTAAGGACGAGCGTCACCTTACCTCAGATGAGAATGACACCGACATATTGGGGTTTCTGTAGTTCTTCATGAAGTCGATGAACACTTTCTCCCAGGCCTCGGCTTTTGCGTTTTCTCCCTCGTTCAGGTGATTGTTGACGACAAACGTCAGTATAAACGCCGTCGCATTGCTGTAGTTATCGCCTGTAGATATACAAGCAGGTGCATATAAAGGTGGCGACTTGAGAATATCTGTAAATATTGTGCAACTCATATGTGGGTGTGACGAGAAATGGGGCTTATGGGATTTGTGACTGTGCGGATGCACAGGCTGATCTGGATCTACACTGGTCGCAAAACCCATAAGCCCCATTTCTCCAGTCACATATAACTAAAGTTGTAATTATATAGCCTCAAATGAACAGCAAGGTGATCATAGGAATTCACCTGTATTGGGGGAGCATTGCATGTTCTGCACTGAAACTGCACAATATCCTGATCTGGTGCCATGAACCCTTACAACATCAGATCATGTGACCCCCAGGTATGAATCCCTTGTAAGATTCACTGTTAGAGACCGAATCCCAATAAGATGTATTCATCACAATGATATGTAAGCCTGCAGATAAGTAAGCCCACACAACCGACCCCATATTGAGAATTGATTGATTTATTCATGTTTAACAGTCGATCAACAGCTAAGGTCATTTAAAGCTGGTCCAATGGGTTCGATCCCGCATGTAACCTGCTGCATTGGGGAGAAAATACCAAAATCAGAACGGAATATTTACATTGCAATAAATATATATTCAGCCCTGAAATTAGAATAACCTGACCTGGTGCCAGGTCCATACCACACCTGGCACACCCCTTCCCCTAAAAATAATCAATGGCAATGGGATTAGGAATATGCATATGCAGCCTATGATCAATAAATGTAAATCCATTAATTGTTTACACAAAAACATTGTTAATGTGAAATTTGGCACTTACAAACATTTTAGTTGTACACAGTTTAGTGAAACGGCCCCAAGATTATCAACATTTCTGAACATCTATTGGCAATGCCAACTCGCAATCAAGCAAGTTGATTTCTGAGCACGAGCTGTGCCAATCAAACTGCTTGAATTCAAGCACACCAGTATCACCAAGACACATATTGGCAAGATTAGCACAGGCGGGAGAGCAGCTGATCAGGGATGCACTGGTGTAATGTTCAATAAGCCCCAATATGTCCGTTTAACAATGTGAAAGGGCTTGACGTCACAGCAACTGCTATGGTCATATAGAAACGAGACTACGGTCATATCGAAACGAGACCTTGATTTCAAGTCTCATCTGAAGGACGAGTGGGACAGAAATACCAGGAGTGTATTGTTTATGGCTAGACCAGCCAAGCACAAGACTATCAAACCCAACCCTCTTACAACGAGTTGTGTGTGCATTTTCAGTTATAAACTTCTGCATTTATATTAATAGAGTGATTCAAGTGATTTTGCGTTATTGTATACAGTATATATTAATGTTTGTATGCTGCAGTCAGTTTGATTGTATAACTGGTGCTCGATCGACAAGTCTTACCGGATATCGATTCCAAATTTTGTTGACACCAACATGAGAGAGAAAGTACTGATTGAAGGGGTCAGTGGTAGAAGGGGGCTAACTCCTTGAAGGAGTTAGCCCCCTTCTTCCACTGATCTCTTCAATTTATCTTACCATCATAGCCTCCGACGACAATCCATGGGAAAGAAGGCGCCCCGTAGTCGGATAGGCACGACATGTTCAATTTGGTCATGTCTGATATTGATGCTGGTGCCCTACAATATGCAAGATGGAATAGAGAATACCCGACTAGTGTATGTTTTATACAAGAGATACAGATACCCCCGGCTGACGCCTTGTCCGACCAACAAATAGTTATTTGGCCTTGACATGAAAGTCACACGAATGCGCTATAGAATGAAGATATGGATGAAGATAACAAAGTAAATGAAGTTTCAAATCAATCCGACTTGCAGTTGCAGAGATAATGGGTGCTCGAAAACTGTAACGTAAATCTTACGGATGGACAGATGCCCCTACAATACACCCCAACAGGTGGTACATCCAAAAGAATGACCACCTAAGAAACAATAGTCTTAAGTGGTTACTGAATAAGTTGAATTGTTTTCTTTTCTTTTAGGCCACACCTCCAACCACCCTAGACCCCGATCGTGCGCCCGGACGGACGGACGGACTGACGAAAACTATATATCTCTATACAGTGGAACTTCTCTAAACTGGACACCGAGAAAACATCTGTGATTTTATTTTTGATGAGGTTCCTGGTCATCTATATCAGATGATAATGACTGTTCATGATCTCATATCATAGCACACAACTACGGCTCAGAATGATCAAATACCTGATTTACAGTGAAACCTCTCTAAGCCGGACACCCTGGGAACCTTCCAGAGTATCCGGTTTAGAGAGGTTTCACTGTACTATCTAAGCCGGGGGTATAATCAAGTTTATCAAGCAAGGCTAGGAAATGCTGGAATTCCTACACTTGTTAAGCCTGATAAACTTGATTATACCCCAAAACCCAAAAGGCAATAACATGCAATTTGTTTTATCAGGTAACATTTTATGCCAGAGATGGGAAAAAATAACATGGTTTTCGTTGAAAAGTACGCAAACGTCATTACACTGATGTCATTTGGAAATGTCATGTGACGCCATTCGACCAATGGAACGTCAGAGAAAGTAGTTGTGACCCAGATATACATATCTATTGTCTGTTCCATGTTTTGCTGTTAACAAACTTTTGGCTATTAAACACATTACATCCCAAAAATATTGAAATGCAAGTACTGTTTTATCAATAATAAAAAAGTTACCTCCCCAAAAAGATTTATTTGAAGAAATTCCACCGAGTATTGATTTTATTGCAAACAAAACGATGGGAATTTAACAATTTAACATGGGGGCTAAAACTAGATTGTTTTAAATAATTTTGGAATTTGTGGACCGATTCTCAAAATTTAACTTTTGTTTTCTTAAGTTACATCATTTCCAAGCTATCGTTACGGCAGGTTTCGGAGACAATGTCCAATTTTTTAAATTTTTTCGACTCCTACTGCAGCTGCTTCAGCTTCTTTTGCCCCTATGTTAAATTCCCATAGGAAAATATTTTTTTCGCAATAAAATCAATATTTGATGGAATTTCATCAAATAAAAAAAATTGGGGAGGGCGACTTTTTTGTTATTGATGAAAAAGTACTTGTATATAAATATTTTTTAGATTTAATGTGTTCGTCGGCAGCAAAACGTGGAACTGACAGTAGTCAATGTAGGATACAACAATTTGTTATCAGTCGGCGTGTTTACGCTTTATGCACAGTGATTTACTTAATAAATTTCAATCCTTGTGATACTGTGAAATTTATTGTAAATTTTAGTTTTGTATATACAAACTTCTTAGTTGTACAATGTTTTAAGGAAACGGGTGACTGATAGATCAACAATCGGTTCATTAACCCTTTGAACCAAAAAGCTGACTATAGTGGTGTTTGAAAACAATGCAGATCCAGATGAGGATGTTCTTTTTGCAAGTAATTTTCGTATTTTTCAGAACAAAAACACCCCCTTTTCATAAATGGACTAATCTGAAAATCATTTTGTGACGATTGGATTGGTAGATAAATCAGCATAGCACAGTTCATTCCAGTTATGTAGGGTTGAAAGGGTTAAGTGTGGTCCAATACAGGAATCAGAGATTACAATAGACAATAGGTTCCAAAAACCCAAATATATTCCAATGAAGTGAACAATCCAAAAGCAGTGAATTTGTAGTATAATTTGGCATTTTTATTTCAATTTGTCTGAAGATTAGAGGCTTATGCATTTGTGATCAGTGTGGTGGAACAGTAAATGTTGACAATACAACATGCAACTCCTGCTAACAATGTATATTTTCAAATACTAACCTTGATTGCCCATCTTTAACCACTATTTATTTGTTCACATGGCATTGTACGACCGTATTTACTTACATGCCACTTTAAAAACATAAGATATTAACTAATTTTGTCTATAATACACCATATTATACCTATTTGGAACGGTTGCGTTACAGGTTCACTTTTGTGATGTTTATTGTTTTGCAAATAGAAATGTAATTTCGATTATATGTGTTTATATATGCATGTATCTGCTAGTATGCATGTATGGATCTATGTTTATGGTGGTGAATGAGTATGTACATGTATAGTCATCATACTCGTGCACCATGCATGATACCGGATGGTGTTAGAATATAATATGCATAATTAGAATATTACATACAAATATAATATTACATACAAATATGATATTGACAGCGAGATGGTTTTGGTTTGTTTTGTGCCTGTGTTGTGAGTGGTTGCTATGGTAACATAATATAATTCATGCACAGAGCATGGCAATTACACTGGCTGATAATACATATTTTTTATTTTACGATATAACCATGCACCTTTGATTTGTTGTTATTATATTTATAACTATATACGCTTACCACATGGTACACTTACCAACCTGTTATGATACTATAATTAGCATGTTATGAGCTACTAGAAATGTGGCCTGTCGGCACACGAATGCCCCCGCTGGCAACCAAAGAAAACGAGGCATATTTGATAAACCATTTACCCGAGCGTTAAGATTTCAAACGCACCAAGTCTGTGACCTTGACCCTGGGCTTAGCGGGGGCAGGACGAATGTGGATTTGTCACAGGGCGGTAGAGGACCATTGGAGAACTGCGTGTGTGAAATGTGAAGCAGATCCAAGCAAGGAAACAGAAATTATAAGCCATTTACCCGAGCATAAAGGTTTCGAACGCACAAAGTCTGTGACCTTGACGCTGGGCTTAGTGGGGGCGGGACGAATGTGGATTTGTCACAGGGCGGTAGAGAAACATTGGAGCAATGCGTGTGTGAAATGTGAAGCAGATCGGAGGCAGGAAACAGAAATTATAAGCCATTTACCCCGAGCGTTAAGGTTTCGAACACACCAAGTCTGTGACCTTGACCCTGGACTTAGCGGGGACGGGACGAATGTTGATTTGTCACAGGGCGGTAGAGGACCATTGAAGGAATGCGTGTGTGAAATGTGAAGCAGATCAGAGCAAGGAAACAGAAATTATAAGCCATTTACCCGAGCGTTAAGGTTTCGAACGCACCAAGTTTGTGACCTTGACCCTAGGCTTAGCGGGGACGGGACAAATGTGGATATGTCACAGGGTGGTAGAGGACCATTGGAGCAATGCGTGTGTGAAATGTGAAGCAGATCGGAGCAAGGAAACAGAAATTATAAGCCATTTACCCGAGCGTTAAGGTTTCGAACGCACCAAGTTTGTGACCTTGACCCTAGGCTTAGCGGGGGCGGGACGAATGCGGATATGTCACAGGGTGGTAGAGGACCATTGGAGCAATGCGTGTGTGAAATGTGAAGCAGATCGGAGCAAGGAAACAGAAATTATAAGCCATTTACCCGAGCGTTCAGGTTTCGAACGCACCAAGTCTGTGACCTTAACCCTGGGCTTAGTTGGGGCGGGACGAATGTGGATTTGTCACAGGATGGTAGAGGACCATTGGAGCACTGTGTGTGTGAAATGTGAAGCATATCCGAGCAAAGAAACAGAAATTATAAGCCATTTACACGAGCGTTAAGTATGTGACCTTGACCCTGGGCTTAGTGGGGGAGGGACGAATGTGGATTTGTCACAGGGGGGTAGAGGAGCATTGGAGCAATGCGTGTGTGAAATGTCGAGCAGATCCGAGCAAGGAAACAGAAATTATAAGCCATTTACCCGAGCGTTAAGTACGGACGCCGGTAACAATATATGTCCCCCTCACCATTCGGTGGCGGGGGCATAAAAATGGTATACTGTTGATAATGCATATCTATGTGTATTGGTTGTATGGTAAATATTAAATTTAGTCACATTGCATATATGTAGACAGTGTTATGTTATCAATGAATTATAATATCAAATTTCTTTAATAAAGTTGTTGGTATAAAATTATTGCACACCTATTTGTTGTGTTATAACCCTTTCTGTGGTCGTGTGGACAGGCTGTATTTTTCTAATAATATATTATGATTTCACTATTATTGGTAGACCAGGGAACGACTTTACAGGGCTTGTCAATAGCAGATACACTCATCGACTTGCTTTGGGTAGCGCATAGGTACTATCGCCGTATACCGGATTAAAGTTAATATACGATTGTGCCGATGCTTGCTACGTTGACACAGGTCTGGCTGAAGTCCGAGACAATCAGTTAGCCAAACAAAATAAAAAAAACCAACACATTTTTATTTCAATGTGTCTGGAGATTAGAGGCTTATGCATTTGTGATCAGTGTGGTGGAACTGGTTTAATGTCCCAGAAACATTTATGATCAGTGTGGTGGAACTGGTTTAATGTCCCAGAAACAGCCAATGTCATACAGAGACGGCACCACCGTTTCAAGTCTTATCAGAAAGACCAGTGGGATGGATATACCATGAAATGCATTATTTCATATAGAACTAACTACTGCATATATTTGATGATTAAAAGTATGCAGAATTATTATACTGAATTTATTACATTATCACAGCCAAAATGTCTATGATAATGTAATAAATTCAGTATAATAACAAGAAACGAGGAAAAGCCACGAAGGCCAGGTGTTTTCCAAGCATAGACACTTGGATAATATAATTATACCCACTTTTTGTAGACTAGATGGCCGTGGCCTGCATGTCGCGCCTTGGGGCGAGGCATGGACACTAAAAAAATAGATATAGTAGATGGAAAAACTTTAACGAAAAAACTTTAACCGGACACGGACGTACGGACGGAAGGACGGACATATGCCAAAATACCGACGATATCGCACTTTCCGCAAGCGGGTGCGACAATGATGATAAACACCCATGTGAAGTATCAAGGTAATGGGTAAAGCAGTTGCAGAGATATAGTACACAAAAAAACTTTAACAAATAAAATCAAAGTAATTTGACCTTGACATTGGGCACAGGGGCCGCACGGTTGGGTGTTAGAATGAAAATATGGATGATGATAAACACCCATGTGAAGTTTCAAGGTAATTGGCGAAGCAGTTGCAGAGATATAGTATAACGAAAAACTTTTAACCAAAAAGCTTTAACCAGACGTACGTTAAAATGTTAACGTTGAAAATGTCAATTACGTAGAAAAAATATAATAGGTGAAGGTAAAAAAAATGGTCACATGTTGGATAGTTGTATGTGGTAGGCACCCCTTGGTTATGAAGCTGTGAAAGTTTGGTGGTCCTAGGTGGTACAGTACCAAAGAAATGGACTTAAACACGAAAACTTAACATTGTAAACGCGAAAACTTAACATTGAAAATGGCTAAGTCGACTGCACGGAAAAAATGGGTCAAGATAAAAAAAAAGTAACATGTTGGATGGTGATATGTGGTGGGCACCCCTTGATTATGAAGCTGTGAAAGTTTGGTGGTCCTAGGTGGTACAGTAACAAAGAAATGGACTCAAACACGAAAACTTAACATTGATTGTGGACGCCGCCCGCCACCCGCCCCCCGCCCGCCCGGCTTTCGCCAATCCAATAGCCTGGATTTTTTAATAAATTTATCCTAAAATTGAAAATTTCTCCCTCAAAGTATACTTTGCTAGAAAAGTATACTTTGCAATGTTGGTGAAATAGGCTATTGATCAGAATTTGCTCTGTTCATAGATCATTGCGAAGAGTGTGCTATTTGATCAGGAGCTACACTGGTCAAAAATCACATAAGCCACATTTCTCCAGTCAAAGACATATTGCAGATCTTCAGTATCAGTGTCCCCAAAAAAACAACACACACTTACTGTACGCAATACAGGAAGTGACTGATGTAATCGGCATCGGGGACAAACGTGCCCTTAACGACCTTGTCCAAGTTGGTGGCGTTATTCTGCCAGAACTGCATCACACTCTCCACTGTACACTCCTCATGATCGGGCGCCATCGGTTTGAAGCAGATGTCGTTGAGCGTTACGTTCTCACCCTCAAATGCAGCCACTAGTTCCATGATATCTGACTGGAGTTTTAACACCTGGAACAAGCCATAGCCACAGTGTCGCTATAAAACACCACACATGTACAGATTGATAGGGCTTTACAACTGTTCACAAGCAAGGTCATATGTGGCTAAATGGGGCTTATGAGTTTTGCGATCAGTGTAGATCCAGATCAGACTGCATCCGCAGTCTGATCAGGATCTGCACTGTTCGCCATTACATCAATGAAACACCCGACATGCTTGTACCAAACACTATAGATCATTGTCACGCTACAGGAGTGTGCTATTTGATCAGTATCTACAATGATCACAAATCCCATAAGCCCTATTTCTTCAGTCACAGCCACATACACAGATGGGAATGCACCTGTATGTGGGTGGGTGGTCGTGTTTAATTTTGTGAGCTTATTGGAATTATTATTCTGATGAGATGATTCTCATGTGGTGACAAAAAGTGAAAGTCCCAGCAACAGATAAGGCCATTTAGGGACGGGTTATGTGGGGGACAAAGAAGGAATTTATCAGGTAACCTGCCCTGTATTAACTGAATACGTACTTACTGATAACATATTGTCAGGCATTGATCTGATACAAACATGCGGGCAAACTGACGTTCCATTGGTCAGATGGCGTCACGTCACGTTACCGAATGACGTCAGTGTAATGATGCAACGCAAACAAGTCTGAATCATCTGTGGTCATTTTCGAGCATAAAACGTTACCTGATAAATAGAATACCAGGCTAGTGTCTTTTGATATCAAATTTATCAGACTCGGCTCGGAAACAGTAGGAATTCCTCGGCAAGCCTCGCAATTCCTACACGTTTCCTAGCCTTGCCTGATAAATTTGATATCAAAAGACACTAGCCTGGTATTCTCTATTTAACACTATCCATTACACAAGCGCCTGCCTTAATCTTGCCCAGCTGTAAACACTTCTGAACATCTATTGGCAATCTCAATTACCAATCAAGCAGTTTGATTGGCTGTCACACAGCTCAGGCTCAGTCAAGCAAGCTGCTGAATATTGAAATAAAGAAACTGACACACATTGACAAGTTTAACGCAAGTGGTAGGGTACCTCGTGCATGAAAGCTCGATCAAACAGTGATGTTAAGTAGATGGAATCGGAGGTAGTTGGAGGTGGGTATTCGTGCTTCACTTTGGTGTGGTTGTCCGGCCGTGAGATGATCACCTGCTCCGTTCGGTAGAATGGTCTGAAGTGTGCATATAAAGCCAAATAAGAGACGGAACCACAGTTTTTAGTCTCATCTAAAAGATCAGTGGGATTGAAATACTATGTAAGTATTTTTCATACCTATAGTGAGTATTGAAAGTGAAATGTGTTTATTGTCCCAGCAACAGCTAAGGTCATATAAAGACAGGACCACCGTTTTTAAAGTCTCAATCGACAGACCAGTGGGATTGAAATACTATGTAAGTATTTGTCATACCCAGGGCTTAAAAATATTTACTTTTCACACTTGCCCGGTCGGGCAAGTACAATTATAATCTACTCGCCAAGACAAAAAAGCTACTTGCCCAACATTTTAGGAAAATGTAAGTACATGTATCAATACCTTTAATAAATTAGCTTTTGTACCAACATTAATACTAGACATTATGTTTGTAAAACATGGATGTGCCCCTCTTACAAACTTTCTGATGTAAATGTACACAGACGGACGGACATACGGAACCTCAAGAGCAAGGTAATATGTCCCCCTGCCAATATGCTAATATGTCCCAGGCAATCAGTAGATGCAATATATGTTTATTACAAAAATATAATATCACTCATTTGAACCGTCTCGTTTTGGGCTTGAACATTATTAATTGTTGAATGGGGTGGGGGTGTTGTTACCACTCATTTGAACCGTCTCATTTGAACATTATTAATTCAATTGTCAATGGGAGGGGGGGGCCTTGAAAATGTAATGAAAAGCTGTGGGGGCTTGTACTTCACTCGCCAAATCGGACCAGTGACAAGAAAATCCTCTCGCCAACATGAAAATTGACTCGCCATGGCGAGCGGGGCGAGTGAATTTTTAAGTCCTGAAAGAGAAATGTGTTTATTGTCCCAACAACAGCTAAGGTCATATAAAGACAAGACCACAGTTTTTAAAGTCTCAATCGACAGACCAGTGGGATTGAAATACTATGTAAGTATTTTTCATACTGATAGGGAGGATTGAAAGTGAAATGTGTGTATTGTCCCAGCAACAGCTAAGGTCATATAACGACAAGACAACATTTTTTTTATCTCAATCGACAGACCAGTGTGATTGAAATACTATGTAAGCATTTTTCTTGCCTAGGATGAGAATTGAACTCAGTCTGTGGTATTGAAAGTGAAATGAGTTCAAAATCCCAGCAACAGCTAAGGTCATATAGAGACGGGACCTCGGTTTCAAGTCTCAACCAACAGACCAGTGGGATGGAAATTGTTCACGCCTAGTATTGAAGTCCAATGCCATATCCCATAGGCCACAGCCCATCAATGATCTGAAGTGAAGGAAATGTCAGAAATAATACGGGGCCACCGACTGAGAAAAGTGATCTTGTAACAATGGCAACCAGCATAGCTCTAAGACGAGCCTGCACATCCATGTAGGCTGATCTGTAGCCAATTTCACCAAAGTAGCAAAGTATACTTATCTTGCTAAGTACACTTTGAGGGAGAAATTTTCAATCTAAGGATAAATATATTAATTTTTATTATACTGAAGTTATTACATTATCACAGCCATTTTGCATGGCTGTGATAATGTAATAAATTTGGTATACTAATTCTGCATACTTTTAATCTATGTTATTTCTATATAGATAAGTATGCTTAGTAAGTTTGGTGAAATGGCAACAGGTGCTAAGGTGCTAAGGCTGGTGGTGATTTGGTAATGTAAATTGTTTTTCTGCCGTCTGCCATATGAAAAACATCTATATGCTGGTGCAGGGGCGCTCGTTTGGCAAACGGGTTCGATCCCATTTTAACTTGCTGCATTGGGGGGGAAAATCCCAAAATCAGAACAGAATATTGACATCGAGAAAAAATGTTTTCAGCCCTGAAATTAGAATAACCTGACCTGGTGTCAGAGGGGCGCTCGTACGATCAAAATGTTCATACAAAGATACATTTACACGTGCAAGCCATTAAATGAGAACAAATCCAATAAAGATTTGTTAACATTGGCTGTCAGTACAAAGTTAAGTGAAACGTGCCCCGTGTGTGTGAATGTGCGAAAGGCTGAAGGCACACAATTGTTGCCAATGATGTAAGTACCTTTTCCCAGCTGAGTCTCAATAAGCTTTACCTGTAGCTTATTTCACCAAAATTGCAAAGTATACTTATCTAGCAAACTATACTTTGCGGGAGAAATTTTCAATTTTTTATTAATTTTTATTATACTGAATTTATTACAAATGTAATAAATTCAGTATAATAATTCTGCATACTTTTAATCATCAAATATATGCAGTCGTTAGTTCTATATGAAATAATGCATTTTGGGGAAAATAAATGATTACTCCCTCAAAGTATACTTGGCTAGATAAGTATACTTTGCAATTGGCTACAGATCACCACATTTTATCAGGTAATGAGCTTTGTATTGGCCGAATATGCACGGATTGATAACATACGAGACACGCCATGTGAGTTTGTACCTTCGGACATCTGTGTAATTTCATTAAATACGTTTACAAAATTTACAATATTTTTCATAAATAAAGTCAAAGGATGAAAAATATTTCAGAGTACATGCGGAATAAGTTTTGACAACATTTGCGTAGTATATTATTAATTTTGTTTGTTTGTTTTATTTGTTGGGGTTTATTTAAGGTCATTTAAGGTCAGCTAAGGTCATTTAAGGCCGGGTCAATGGGTTTAGTACTAAATCCCATATATTACCTGTACAAGTACATGGGGGGAAAACCCCAAAATCAGAACTGAATATTTACAATAATAAGAAACGAGGCAAAGCCACGAAGGCCAGGTTTTTTCCAAGCATAGACACTTGGATAACATAATTATACCCACTTTTTGTAGACTAGATGGCCGTGGCCTGCATGTCGTGCCTTGGGGCGAGGCATGGACACTAAATAAATAGATATAGTAGATGGAAAAACTTTAACCAAAAAACTTTAACCGGACACACGAACGTACGGACGGACGTATGCCAAAATGCCGACTATATCGCGCTTTCAGCAAGCGGGCACGACAATGATGATAAACACCCATGTGAAGTATCAAGGTAATGGGTGAAGCAGTTGCAGAGATATAGTACACGAAAAAAGTTTAACAAAAAAATTCAAAGTAATTTGACCTTGACGTTGGGCACAGGGGCCTCACGGTTGGGGGGTAGAATGAAAATATGGATGATGATAAACACCCATGTGAAGTTTCAAGTTATGGGCGAAGCAGTTGCAGAGATACAGTATAACAAATTTTTTTTAACCAAACAAGACTTCCGCGGAATCAAATGTCTCGCCTTGTCCCGCCGCCTTGACCTCGAGCCTGGGCCAGAAAGCAATTTTCACTGGCCCGAACATATTATACAATTATTGACTAGTGAGCCATAGAATATCGGATTATATTCTATGGCTCACTAGTCAATAATTGTTTTAGTATATGATAATAGTCGGTATATAGCACTTACGACCTAATGCTACTAGACAACAAGAAACGAGGCAAAGCCACGAAGGCCAGGTTTTTTCCAAACATAGACACTTGGATAACATAATTATACGCACTTTTTGTAGACTAGATGACCGTGGCCTGCATGTCGCGCCTTGGGGCGAGGCATGCACACTAAAAAAATAGATATAGTAGATGGAAAAACTTTAAGGAAAAAACTTTAACCGGACACACGGACGTACGGACGTACGGACGGACGTATGCCAAAATGCCGACGATATCGCGCTTTCCGCAAGCGGGTGCGACAATGATGATAAACACCCATGTGAAGTATCAAGGTATTGGGTGAAGCAGTTGCAGAGATATAGTACACGAAAAAACTTTAACAAAAAAATTCAAAGTCATTTGACCTTGACATTGGGCACAGGGGCCGCACGGTTGGGGGTTAGAATGAAAATATGGATGATGATAAACACCCATGTGAAGTTTCAAGGTAATGGGCGAAGCAGTTGCAGAGATATAGTATAACGAAAAAGTTTTAACCAAAAAACTTTAACCAGACGTACGTTAAAAAGTTAACATTGGAAATTGGCTAGGTCAATTACATAGAAATAATAGGTGAAGGTAAAAAAATGGTCACATGTTGGATAGTTGTATGTGGTAGGCACTCCTTGGTTATGAAGCTGTGAAAGTTTGGTGGTCCTAGGTGGTACAGTACCAAAGAAATGGACTTAAACACGAAAACTTAACATTGTAAACGCGAATTACCATTGAAAATGGCTAAGTCGACTGCGCGGAAAAAATGGGTCAAGTTAAAAACAAGAAACGAGGCAAAGCCACGAAGGCCAGGTTTTTTCCAAGCATGGACACTTGGATAACATAATTATACACACTTTTTGTAGATTAGATGGCCGTGGCCTGCATGTCGCGCCTTGGGGCGAGGCATGGACACTAAAAAAATAGATATAGTAGATGGAAAAACTTTAACGAAAAAACTTTAACCGGACACACGGACGGACGGACGTATGTCAAAATGCCGACGATATCGCGCTTTCCGCAAGCGGGTGCGACAATGATGATAAACACCCATGTGAAGTATCAAGGTAATGGGTGAAGCAGTTGCAGAAATAGTACACAAAAAAACTTTAACAAATAAATTCAAAGTAATTTGACCTTGACATTGCGCACAGGGGCCGCACGGTTGGGGGTTAGAGTGAAAATATGGACGATGATAAACACCCATGTGAAGTTTCAAGGTAATGGGCGAAGCAGTTGCAGAGATATAGTATAACGAAAAAGTTTTAACCAAAAACCTTTAACCAGACGTACGTTAAAAAGTTAACGTTGAAAATGGCTAAGTCAATTACGTAGAAATAATAGGTGAAGGTAAAAAAATGGTCACATGTTGGATAGTTGTATGTGGTAGGCACCCCTTGGTTATGAAGCTGTGAAAGTTTGGTGGTCCTAGGTGGTACAGTACCAAAGAAATGGACTTAAACACGAAAACTTAATATTGTAACAAGAAAAGTTAACATTGAAAATGGCTAAGTCGACTGCGCGGAAAAATGGGTCAAGTTAAAAAAAAAGTAACATGTTGCATAGTGATATGTGGTGGGCACCCCTTGATTATGAAGCCGTGAAAGTTTGGTGTCCTAGGTGGTACAGTTACCAAAGAAATGGACTTAAACACAAAACTTAAACATTGAAAACGCGAAACTTAATAAACATTGAAAATGGCTAAGTCGATTGCGCGGAAAAAATGGGTCAAGTTAAAAAAAAAGTAACATGTTGGATAGTGATATGTGGTGGGCACCCCTTGATTATGAAGCTGTGAAAGTTTGGTGGTCCCTAGGTGGTACAGTACCAAAGAAATGGACTTAAACACGAAAACTTAACATTGAAAACGCGAAAATTTAACATTGAAAAATGGCTAAGTCGATTGCGCGGAAAAATGGGTCAAGTTTAAAAAAATAAGTAACATGTTGGATAGTGATATGTGGTGGGCACCCCTTGATTATGAAGCTGTGAAAGTTTGGTGGTCCTAGGTGGTACAGTAACAAAGAAATGGACTCAAACACGAAAACTTAACATTGATTGTGGACGCCGCCCACCCGGCTTTCGTCAATGCAATAGCCTGGCTAACAAAACTATATATTCAGCCCTGAAATCAGAATAATCCTGATCTGATGCCAGGTCCTCGCCACACCAGAATCACTTGGCCCCTCCCAAAAGCAATAGGATCAGTAATAATCTTACTACTTTTATAATGGGCAATAACCCAATTAAAATCCCAGGTAACAAAAGAGCCAAAGATAAAAACGTACCCGCGTGCCAAACCAGGCAAATCGTGATTCCTGTAAGGAGGAACCCCTACCGTTAATTTATGCCGTCGCGTTCGCCCGACCACCACCCACTATAAATTTTGTAAACCTATTTCATGAAATTACACAGATGTCCGAAGGTACATAATCACATGGCGTGTCCCATATTGCCATATCAGGCATTGACCGGATACGAATGGAAAACGGAGGTTTATCGGCATCAATGTTACAGAATGACGTTTGTGTAATGATGCACCATAAACAAACCTGCCTTCCTTTCAGCAAAAACTATCAACACGTTACCTGATAAATAGAATACCAGCCAAGTGTCTGAATATCAAGTTTTATCAGACTCGGCTCGGAAACAGTGGGAATTACGAGGCTCGACACGTTTCCTGTGACTGGAGAAATAGGGCTTATGGGTTTTGTGACCAGTGTAGATCCTGATCAGCCTGTGCATCCGCACAGTCTGATCAGGATCTGCACTGTTCACCATTCCATCAGTGAAACACCCATCTTGCTTCTGGCACGCAACATAGATCGTTATCAGGCTACATGAGTGTGCTATTTGATCAGGAGCTACACTGGTCGTCACAAATCCCATAAGCCCCATTTCTCCAGTCACGGCCACATATACATACCCAAAATGAGTGTCAAAGAAGTCTTTCTCAGTTCGTGCTGTGCTTCCTGGTGCAGACCAGAGTTTGACTGGGTCAGTTGTAACATCAGCCTTGGCTATGCCGCCCGCAAGTAAACCGAACGCTATGATAGTTACCAATATAACAATCAACGGATTGCGAGCACACAACATGCCCCAAAATGTAAATGCCGACCTCAGCGCCGTGTCTAATCTGGCTCCGAGCTTTTCCATACAGCCGATGTCTGCGAGCGAGACGAGTGCGGTCGTTACCAGGTTAGTCTGGCTGCCGGACGAGGAGTAAGTGTCGCAGCAATCACTCTCCGCCATCAGGTCATACTTGCCCCGGTTAGAAATGCCCAGGGATTTGTTAACACAATTGTAGCAAATCACATAAGAGCAGAAGAATATGACAAACGCTGTGAAGATACAGGCCATGATGAAAGTTGGGCCGTCAATGTGAAGGATTGTGAATGGGATCTCTGGAGGCGGGGGTGGGGGCATCGGGGAGCAACTCGTCTCACAGTCGATGCAGGAGCAGGCGGGCATCTCCTTGCTGTACGTCCTGTTGCTGTACGTCTCGTTACACGTGTACAGACTCACGTTGAGCGGTGACATTGTGATGTTGTCGGGATTCCTCCATGGAGTGTTTGTAAGGTGGTACCATATAGGGAACGGTGCCTGCGAATTGTCTGTGCTGCCCATATAGTATAACCACAAATACGGTGTGCAATCTTTCGCTTTCCTTCCACATAAAAGATTCATAGCCTTTTCATTGGCACTTGGCATCTGTACATCCTTACACGAGTCGTATAATTGCTGGGCATAAGTCTCCGTCATTACGTACGTTATACCGAGAATTCCTGTTGTATAGTTTGAAGGCATTGCCGCGGATACGTTGTTCCACACAAACTTGCTCTGCACTGGTGAACAACTCATCTGGCAAATCTCATTGAGAAAGTTGCTGTAACACGAGGGACACCGCTGTAGCATTTGCTGCGGGATCTGTAGGCTGCTTTGAAAGGAGAAAAGTTGTTCTGCATCGCAGCACGTCCTCGTGTTGTTACCTAAAATGACAAAGACCACGATCTCACAAAAATAGGCACGTAGATCAGGGGGCCGTTTCACTAAACTTTGTATGATAAAAATGTTCGCACAAATATTTCTATGAATTTTCTTCTCACATTCAATTGTTTCTCTAATGCTACCATTTGGTACCTACAGTCGCATAAATAGGTTACCATGTTAGTGTTCCCCCTAGCCTATTTATTGTCTGTGACTGGAGAAATGGAGAAATGGGACTTATGGGTTTTGCGACCAGTGTAGATCCAGATCAGACTGTGCATCTGCACAGTCTGATCAGGATCTGCACCGTTCGCCATTTCATCAATAAAACACGATACAGCTCATTATCAGGCTACAGGAGTGTGCTATTTCACAAATCCAATAAGCCCCATTTCTCTAGTCACAGCCACATTTTAGCGTCGCGTCACGCCATGCCAGATTTGGTGGCACCATGCCGCATAAGATTTTTTTTTATGATGTAAATAAATTTGATCTTGCACCATTATTACAGGCACTATTTTTATGTAACAAAAATGATGTACTTTTCAAGTAATATTAAAAATATTGTTACGCACACTGAATGTGTCCCATGTACATTTTTTACCTTTGACCTCTAAGTGTGATATTGACCTTGGACCCCAAGACTGTTTAATTGTAAAACTGGACTAGAATCACTACTAACCATGATACAAATCCGGACACAAAGCATTTAGAACATCCAGTGCCCCCTGATCAGTCAGCAGTGGTGGATTTCGTGTTTTGTTCGTCGCGGGACAGTTTAGGCGGCCGCGGTTCCACCCTTCGCCACACTGGCCATACCAGACACAGTGTCCCTCGTCGTCAACGTCATCCACCTGATCTTCGATCTCGTACGGAGGCTCATCTTCATCTATCGGCACGTGGCGCAATGTGGCATCTCCATTGACCACCACCTGCAATATGGACTTGATTCAATGATTGGAGTTCAACAGCAAGGTCAGGCATATATGAGATGCCATGCGATTTTGTAATTTCATGAAATTTTACAAACTTTTTCCGTAATTGGCGTCAAAAGTTGAATATAATTCTGCATGTAATTTGTCAACTTTTGACTTTATTAATGAAAAATATTTTTAATTTTGTAAACGTATTTAATGAAAAAAGAATTCCGCGGAATCAAATGTCTCGCCTTGTTCCGCCTTGTTCCGCCTTGTTCCGCCTTGACCTTGACCCTTGACCTTGACCCTGGGGCCCCGAGAATAGTCCTATATATGTGGCTGTGACTGGAGAAATGGGGCTTATGGAATTACAATGGTTACACGAAACACCCAAATACACCCAAATATAGTGTAAATACATATAAATATACCACAAATACCTCCTAGATAGTGTCAGATAGTAGAGTAAAGCATATATTGATACAAAACACATCATATAATTGACATATGTACCGTAGTCAAATAAATCTGTAAAATTGGCCATATTTTCGACGTACATGTATGCACATTGAATCACCAATATGGGAAATACATGCAAATACAGTTTAATATATATAAATATGCCACAAATACACCCTCGAACATATCAGTGTATGCTCTCCTTACATTATCAGGATTTGTATAACCTATTTTATGTATCAGTGTAGACCCTGATTTTTATTATTGTCCACCCTTTTTGGGATACGTGTATATTTAAAAAATATGAACATCGGCTTACCTCATCAAACATTATAATTTATATGAGCCGCGTCGTGCAAAAAGGTGCCTTATGGCGAAAATGATGTTATCGAGTAAATGAGGTCGGAAATGTTGCTTCCATTTACGCTTTTAACAAAGCTGACGTCGTTGTTGACAGCTGGTAATGATAGACGATATACATGTAATTGTATTATCATGTGCTAGTCGGTGTACCATTAATGAAACAAACCAATTGTATGTAGACCATTGGCATTTTAATTAACATTTTATGCCAAAATATAAATGTACGTTTTCGGGGTTGTTATGAAAATAAATGATCAGAAGCGAGTAATGATGAGTAGCATGTGATCTGGTGGTGTCGGCAGCCCAGTTCGCGTATGAACCCGATAAGTGTTTTTCTTTTTGTGTTAGTATATCGTTTACCGAGATTTTACATACCGGTACATGTATGTACAGCAGATATGTGATATTATATGGATAAAATGTTATTTAATGCTAGTGTCAAAGTTCAAAAACGTGCATCAGTGTTCAAGCTAGCCCTTCAAAATAGGGAGAAGTTTCCACCAAAAAATTGAGAAAATATACCATTTTTTTCCCCAAAATTTCTGTTTTATATAGTGAAAAACTTCTTCCTCAACTCAAAATAGAGAGAAGTCAGACAATTTAGGGAGAGAATTTCGCCGACATCGCCCTGTAAACTGATCCCTGGTGCATGTAGTCGTAAATGTTACAGTACACGTTACATAGCATCTCCCTTGCTTTATACGCGTATCTGTTTCTGATTTAATTTCATTTATGTGTGTCAGATTGCATTTAGTGAATGCAATTTCGTATTTGTTAAACTCTTGCATGTATCAGTAACGAAGGAATTGTATTACATTGTGTGTAATACAATTCCTTTGTTACTGATATATGCAAGAGTATACTGTGGTCATGTACTTAAATGATCGCCTGTACATATACAACGTTAACATGTAGCATACATGTATACATCTCCAAAGGAGCGGGAGGGGAGATGGATCAGGTTCTATACCGACATATCTGCATACTTTACATCATGAGACGTTACATATCACTGATATACATATCCTATCGGATAGGATATGTATATCAGTGATATGTAACGTCTCATGATGTAAGCCGATACACACACTGTTAGTCAACATGAGGGTGTATTTGTGGCATATTTGTGGGGCATCTTAGTATAATATATATATTACAAGTATCCCAAAAAGGGCAGAAAATAATATAGACCAGGGTCTACACTGATAAGTGAAATAGGCTATACAAAATCCGATAACTTAATGAAATGCATACACTGAAATGTTTGATGGTGTATTTGTGTCATTTTTATATGCTCTAAACTATAAATGTACATATTTTCCACATGTGTTGATGATTTTACAGTATCTGACTAGGACACAATTTGCATCAATTGGAAATATGGCCAATTTAACTACTTTTTTTTTTTACTACATATGTCAATTATATGATGTGTTTTGTGTCAATATATGATTTACACTACTATATGACACTATCTAGGGTGTATTTGTATTATATGTATCTGTATTTAGACTGTATTTATGTGTATTTGGGTGTTTCGTGTGACCCTTATATCAAGACAGTCATGAAGTCATGACTACATATAGTCACTGTTCTCATGGATCCGTGCCCCATAGCACATAAATTCATATTGTGTGTTATATTCTGATTAATTCCTGAAAATGTATACATCAACACTTTCAAACACTTGACTATGAGTGCACATAAAGAATTTGCCAAAATTGTTGTTTATGCAAGTCTTAGAGTCCCTAGAAATAACTCACCCAAGACACCTAATTGATCTTGAAACTTCTCATCAGGTTCATGCCATGAGAGAAAACCCGTAATCAACTCCTTACAAATAATACACAGTGAAGAGAACACCCGTAATTGCGCGCCACAATTGGAAACCACGAGCCACCATGCAAAATGTTTAATTTTTTTACAGTCAAAATAAAGTTATTTGAACATTTGGAAAGGGTCTCGACTAATCTAGAATGTTAATGTGATTGGATTTCAAAAACTTTACATGACAGTCACATTTGACGTCACACAACGTAACGTCAAAACGCGGGAAAACACGTCATTGCATAACTGTCTATGCGCACATCACAATTCATTGATTATAATCTCAAAAATAGACTAAATGTGCATATATATCCGCCGTAGTAGTGTAATAAATAGGATATTCCATCGTACATGTTTGAATAGCGGAAATAATACACTTGTGTCCGTTGGCGTCCGTGCAAGCAACTCGTTCGCTACACTCATTTGTTGCTTACGCGGAAGCCGACGCACACTCGTGTATTATTTCTCGCTATTCAAAATGTACGATGGAATATCCTCTATATCACAATTGTATGTAACTGTAACTTAGAAATCCGTGGGAAACAACTTAAACTACCTGTTTCAAATAATGTTCAAGTAACACTATTCTTAGAATATGCTTATTCACTTGTTTTCTATGGGCATGAATCAATGAGAACGCACAAATCTATGAGAATTGGCTCTACAACTTTTTGCACATTTGAGTGACAATACTTGATCACTGGTACAATAAAGAAGTATTGCTGCCTAGATCAGGGATTTCCCGGACGCATGTTTTCTGCGTCCCTGATGCGCATAATTGAGCAAGGACGCGCATTGCCAACTGGTACTGCGTCCCTGGGACCCGTAAAAATTCTCAGGGGCGCAATTTTGCCTTTTTCTGTATTTTTCTTCAATGCGTAATTAATATCACGTTTGAAGCGGAAATACGTCATCGGTAACTGTCCACATTAATCGATGACTTCCCACATATTACAGTCTTGATCATCTGAGCGCTTGCTTATTACACAGCAGATAGATACGCAAAGCGCTTACACAATTCAGATCACAAATTCACGATGGCAGACAGTTTCGGTTCTGCTCGAACAGAAAAACAAAGCAAAATAACCAAATTATTCTGGGATCCCACGTCGCCGCATCAAGATGGGATGCGGACCACAGAAGAATCGACATCTGAATCGCGAGCATGTTAATTTGTAATTTTCAGACAAATCATATCATCACAAAATGGTTTTAAGACTAGTCCATTTATAAAATATGGGTACGAAAATATAAAAATTACTCGCAAAAACGGTATATCCTGATGAAATGGATCTACGAGTTGGATCTTCAGGGCCGTAGCCAGACCTAAAAATGAGACGAGGCGAAACAAATATTGTGAACAAGCGAGCGTGAAGCACGACGTGCACCGCTAACGCGGGGCGTTTGGGGGTCCTCCCCCAAGAAAACTTTGACATCTAGATCGTCATAGACGCGATTTCCTGGCACTTAGACCACCGGATACGGCATTAAATATAAAAAACATAAAAATCGGCAAAATCTGAGACGAGGCGGCTGCCTCGTCTGCCTTATCCTGGATACGGGCCTGATCTTCAGTGGATCTGCTGACTACACTGTTTGGAAACAAGTTGTTATAGCGACATGTCAGGTTGAAAAGGTCATGGTACAGTTAGGCAATGAACCAATCACTTATTTGTGATGAAACACATTTGTAAAATTTGGGACTCCCAAAAATCACAAGGGACCCCAACGACAGAAATGTTGGGGGTCCTGGGACTCTCATTTAAAAAATCCTAGGAAAAACCCTGCTAGATGCATCAAATTTAAATATGGTGATGTCCAGATTCACCTAGAAATCAACATCACATTTTATGCATAATTTGCGAACAGACCCTCTTCAGATTAAGGATGTAGTCACTGTTCTCATGAATCTGTGCCCCTAAGCACATACATGTACATTCATATTGTGTGTTATATTCTGATTAATTCCTGAAAATGTATACATCAACATAGCTTAGAAAATCGCAGCTATACGGATGTGTTTTACTACAGTAGAAGATCGATATATCGAACCGGTCTCTGTCGAACACTCTGGAAAATTCGAACTGGTCCTGTGGTCCCGACAAATTTCCCTATATTTTTCTACCTAAAACTCGACCTACGACAAATTCGAACCGAAGTCACGGTCCCTTGGTCAGTTATTCAACGTAAAGTGCTATTGATAAAAACAAAGGCGACGCCCGTAAACCTGAAAACTATAGACCAATAACTATTTTAAGTTGTCTAGGCAAGCTCTTTACGTCCGTACTAAATCAAAGACTTAACACTTTTCTAGACTCCAATATCATACTGTCCGAAAAACAAGCAGGCTTTAGAAAGGGTTACTCTACCACGGACCATATGTTTGTAATGCATATGCTAATTGAACTTCTTAGAGCTCAACACAAAAAAACTATTCTGTGGTTTTGTTGATTTCTCACAGGCATTTGATTCCGTTTGCAGAATTGGATTATGGAAAAAATTACTACATAGCGGCATAAACGGACTATTTTTTAGAATTATTTCTAATATGTATTCAGACGTCAAATCATGTATATCAGTTAATGGTGAATCATCACAATATTTCCATAGCTTTTGTGGTGTGCATCAGGGTGACAGCCTGTCCCCTGTTCTGTTTTCCATGTTTCTAAACGACCTTGAACAATTTCTAACCGGAAATGAAAATGATGGTATAGAAATTCGACATAATACGGTTGACACTACTTTCCTTTTGAAAATATAGTACTCCTCTATGCGGATGACACAGTAATACTTTCTGACAATGAAGCAGCATTTCAAAAATGCCTAGACGATTTCTTACGCTATTGTGATACCTGGAAACTCAATATTAACTTCAGTAAAACAAAAGTAATAGTTTTTGGATCACAAAAAAATAATAATCAATTTAAACTCGGTAAAAATATAATTGAAACTGTTAACCAACATAAATATCTTGGTTTGTACTTTTCAAAAAGTTGCAGTTTCCTGAACGCCAGAAAACATGTAGTTGAACAGGCCAAGAAAGCTATGTACTTACTATATACTCGCATAAACAATATTGATTTACCAATTGACCTACAATTGAAACTGTTTGACCATACTGTGTTACCAATCCTAACACATGGATGCGAAATGTGGGGTTTTGAAAGGGTGCATTCTGGCTTCCTTAGAAAAATTACTAAAAGTAGAAAAAGTACCCCGCTATATATGCTCTATGCTGAACTAGGACGGTATCCACTGGAGATTATAGTTAAAACAAAAATGTTAGGATTTTGGAACAGAATAATATCCGGTAAACAATATAAGTTATCATATATGTTGTTCGAGCACATTTTGAGTCTAGATAATTTTAATTGCAAATGGCTGCACTATATTGAAAACATATTAAATGAAACAGGAAACACTGGACTGATTAATAGCAATACATCCGTTAACATTAAAACTTAAAAGTATAAAATTAACACTTGTAGATCAATTTAAACAATCATGGAATGAGGAAGTGTCAGCTTCAAGTAAGGGGAAAACGTATAATATATTTAAAGAAACCGTACAATTTGAAGAGTACTTCAGAATTTTGCCTAAATCTTTATACATAAATTTAGTTAAATTTCGAACAAGTAACCACAAACTACCTATAGAGACAGGTCGGTGGTCTGGTCAGGATACATTGGAACGAAAATGCCTTTTGTGTAACTTGGGAGATATAAGAGATGAATTCCACTATCTATTTACTTGCCCGTTCTTTTCCGAAAGTCGATAAAAAATATATCGCAAAATATTTCTTTAACCGTACGAATATATGAAAATTTTAAAGAACTTCTAAATATCACTTCCGCAATTTGGTTGAAAAGGTTAAGCCTATTTGTCAAAGAAATAATGTCTGTATTTACGTAAGGATGAATAACTATTCAGTATACTGATATATATTAACTGGTTTAACTGACTGGAAAATGGAATTTGACTCGTTCAAACCAATGTATACCCTGATCAATACAACGGCATAGCTTCTACAGTATCTACAGGATTGCATATGACCGATGCACTAACTAATTTACCGTATGTCAGACAGAGTAAGCCCTTTATACTAATGACGTCATATGGATACCTTTAATAAAGTCCACTGCATGTGTCCAGTGCGCATGGTTGATTGCCGACTACAAACAATGGGACCAGCTGAGTGTCGCTATGCTTGTCGTCTGCAATCTCCGAACTGGCCCAATATATTACGTTCATGTATGTAGTAGATAAAATATTTCATGGAATAGAAATGAACAGTATATACCAATACTAAATGTATTACTGTATTCATAGTAATGCTTACATGCACATGTTATTAAGATTCTGATTCATACACACCATAAAACAATCGTGTGCAAACACTGCAGACCCAGGTGGGACAGCTCACGGCGAACCGCCTCATGAGGATTTACAGTGTTTGTTATCATTATTATTTGATTAAAGTGATATGTCGATCGATAGCATAGCATAATCACCCGATATTCGCCGGTGTGTTTGCAGTCTGCAATCGTGAAATTCACATGCATACTAGATATTTACAGTCATGATAACTACATGTAAAAACGTAAATATATATTAAAACACTGTGTTCATACGACTCCCTCACGTACTTTCGAATTTCGGCTTCAACGTGAGGGCGTCAAAAGATGACAATACTAATTGAAGCTAATCCAGTCTCCTTCTCTGCATATATACATGTAGAGATCGAGGACAGCTGGGCCATGCCACTGTCATTTCCATTTGTATAACCTGGTGTAACACATTCATCTATACTTTTCAAGTACAGTATACATGCATACAAGTCTGCTGCAATATAGTGTACATTTATTTCGAATATTGATATCCATAGTTAGCAATTATATTTATTGTTCATAAAAATGTCTGTCAAAATTATGTTACGCTGATAAGTGACACAGATTTCGAAAGCTTTTGTTTTTTATTCAACAAAATGTTCTGTGCTACTTGATTAATTCAATACTTGTATGATAAACACAACTTATGCATCCATATAGGGCAAGGCCTCATATGGAAGTTTCCCCCGCCCATTGGGACTTAATCATTTTATTTGCATTTTTGTATTACTTTAAGGCGTTATCATGTCGTTTTCCATCACTGTGTACTATCGGTTTTTTTAAAATGAGACACATGAATGCCATTATGTGTAATACATGTCACCTGACTATTGTAGCAGACACCCTGTCGCCATTTTGATTGCTTATGCCATGAAAATAAATATGTACTCATATACCGCATGTTGCGGTCTGAGATTTGCAAAATAAAGATATGTTCTGTTCTGTTCTGATAGCTCGTACAGGTAAGTCTGTCGCCAGCTGATCTGTTTGCCTAACGAGGTGTGAATATAAAGATTGACAGTCTGTTTGATTTGTTTCGCTTTTAGAAATATTCATGGACGTTTTAATATGAAGGAACATGTTCGTATTTGTATTCCTGAGTGACGAATGCTTAGAAAATATTATTCCACCTTTAACATTTTATTTGTAAAGTTTGTATATTTAATAAACCAGTGTGCTATTTATAGACACATTCTTAGGATATAATGTTTCGCACCGGTCTACTTTCGTTCATTGAATGTTATTTTACGCCGATATTTTGCAAACACTTTACTGCTTGAGCATGCAAATGATCCGTGATAAAAAAAACATTCACTAGCAATAACCAGTCATTTGGCCTTGAGCTTGGGGCACAGGGGCCGCATGAGTGGGACACAGAATGGATGATGACCAATATATAAGCATACAAAGTTTCAAGCAAATCCGACTTACGGTTACAGAGATAGTAGCTATTTGAAAACTTTTAACGCAAATTTTGACAAAAATAAAACGCAAACTTCGAACTCATTTAACATAGGGCACAGGGGCCGCATGAGTGGGATACAGTATGAATATATGGATGATGACTGATAAGCATATGAAGTTTCAAGTCAATGTGACTTAGGACTGCAGAGATATAAGGTATTTAAAAACTTTAACGCAGATTTCAAAGTCATTTGACCTTCGGCATGTGGACCACATGGGCAGGCTATGGAATGAAAATATGGATGATGAAAAGTACCGGTATTGGAAGTTGGAAGTAAATTGGAGTCACAATTGTGGAGATATAAGATATGTAAAAACTTTAACGCAGATTTTATAATAACGCAAACTTCTAAGTCATTTGGCCTTGACCTTGGGGCACAGGGGCCGCATGAGTGGGACACATAATGATTATATGGATGATGCCCAATAAGCATACAAAGTTTCAAGCAAATTTGACTCACGGTTACAGAGATAGTAGGTACATGTATGTGAAAACTAATGCAAATTTTGACAGAAACTTTAACGCAAACTTCTAATTCATTTGACCTTGACATAGGGGCACAGGGGCCGCATGAGTGGGACACAGAATGAATATATGGATGTTGACCAATATTAAAGCATACAAAGTTTCAAGCAAATCCGACTTACGGTTACAGAGATAGTAGGTATTTGAAAACTTTAACGCAAATTTTGACAAAAATTTAACGCAAACTTCCAAGTCATTTGACCTTGGGCACAGGGGCTGCATGAGTGGGATACAGCATGAATATATGGATGATGACTAATACGCATATGAAGTTCCAAGTCAATGTGACTTAGGACTGCAGAGATATAAGGTATTTAAAAACTTTAATGCAGATTTCGGACGGATCGACGGACGCACGGACACCGGACATCATTGTGAACACTATGTCTCGCTTTCCGCAAGCGGGCTCGACAAAAATGGTCCATGGTTGTGAAGCTGTGATTGTCAAGCTTAATTATAGCATAGTAAAATCAAATAAACACGTTTACAATGGGAATGTTGCTCACGACAACTTCCGGCTTGGATATGAAAAAAACAAAACAAAGACGAGACGTTGTGTAATATTCCGTTTCATTAACAGTTTATTTATTTACGTATGCATACATGTACATATTGAAATAAACCTTCACCATATTTAAATTTGATGCATCTAGGCAGCAACACTTTTATTTTAATTTTCAGATTCACCTAGAAATCGACATATATCACATTTTATGCATAATTTGCGAACAGACCATTTTCAGATTAAGGAAGTATGTAGAACGAGGATGGCCGTGGCCCGCATGTCTAGCCCGCCGAGGCATTTGATGGTCTCAGAGTGTATTCATTTGAAGTTTGATGCCCAATACGCATACAAAGTTTCAAGCAAATCTGACTTATGGTTACAGAGATAGTAGGTATGTGAAAACTTTAACGCAAATTTTGACAGAAACGTTAACGCAAACTTCTAAGTCATTTGACCTTGACATAGGGGCAAAGTGGCCGCATGAGTGGGACACAGCATGAATATATGGATGATGACTAATATGTATATGAAGTTTCAAGTCAATGTGACTTAGGGCTGCAGATATATAAGGTATTTAAAAACTTTAACGCAGATTTCGGAACACAAACTTCTAAGTCATTTGACCTTGACCTAGAGCACAGGGGCCACATGAGTGGGATACAGCATGAATATATGGATCATGACTAATAAGCATATGAAGTTTCAAGTCAATGTGACTTAGGACTGCAGAGACATAAGGTATGTACAAACTTTAACGCAGATTTCGGACGGACAGACGCACGGACACCCGGACGTCATTGTGATCACTATGTTTCGCTTTCCGCAAGCGGGCTCGACAAGAATCACAAAATAGGTGGTAAATCACAATTGTATGTACAATGGTGTCGGCTAATTCTGACCACCTAAGGCGTTCCAAACACATTTATATGGCATTACCATCTCCATATTTGGTCAAACTTTCCTGAATATTCAACGCAGTTCAAAAACGTTTGTGCAGGTAAAATGTCATAACGTTCTGACGTCAGTAAGTGACCTAAATAGTGTGATGTATGACATCACATGCGTGTTTGCAACATCACATTTGTTTCGGCTAATGCTGCGCATCTGGTAGTGTAAACAAAATGGCGAGCAGCATAGCAAAATTGGTATTAAACTTGAAGCAGAACTATCCAGTGACATCATGGCAGGTTAGTTTCTTCGTTTAACAGTTAATTTAGTAAATAAGACAGCTATTCCATCAGCAGGTTCTGAGGATTTTACACATTTTGACTATATTTGGAATAACTTTTTACCAAACTATCGGAATGTGATAAAATTGTGCCACAGTGTAGCAATTAATCAGCTTGTTTATTCCAAAATCCACATAGTTTATTATGACGTACGCATGGCTAAATTTGACGTGAATTGCGCATTAGCCGATGCGCAGAATGGTAGCGGGTCAAAACGGCCCACTTACCAGGACGGCCCGGGTCAAAAAGGCCCAGTTTCAAAAGGTATACCAAAAAGGCCCAGTTTTAGGGGGGTCAGAATGGCCCACTTTATTTATGTGCTATATAACGGGGAGAATATACAATTTTGAAAGAACAAGATGGAAGAATAGTTTGTTGATTGCGGATATGGTTTCTTTCGTGCATTATTATTATGTGTTAAACATTGTTAGGTATTAACAAAATTATTACCTAACATGTAACTAATAATGGAGTGTAATTGCAAGTTCGTGTGAATCATGTGTGATTGAATAGCTAATTCATGGTAATTTTACCGCGTGTGCCGGTTACAACTTAATTGATCTGTTGTGAAATGGCTTCGGATTTGGGATACCACATCTTTAATCACGTCTACAAAAGAAGTTAATCAGACGATATACCGCCAATTACTGAAAGCCAGTTGTCAAAATATGTTTGATGTATTTTCATTATGAAAGGTGATAATGTTAGTTTTTGTTGTGCAATATTATTTTTTTATTGCCGGAATTTATTGAGTAAAAGATTGAGGGCATATATATATCCACAGAAAACTCTCATACGGTCTCTCAGTGTTCATTTAGCGTATGCTTCTGGATACATAGATATTTGCGGCCGATTTATTCTGCGTCAGTATTGTTCATATAGGGTAACTCGCCCTTAAGTCGATTTCGCCCCTGAGTCGAACGTTTTTCATGAGTTATATACCCTGCATTACCGACTCCGCGCCTACTCCGTCTTTTTCTATTGTTTTATACAGGCCTCTTCTGATAAACGGGAATCAGTATTCATTCGGCGTACTTCTTATTCATAGATTCCTGGACGCTTGAAATCAACAGCGGAGAGACAACATTGCAGGGCGGGAATTTCAAAAAGTTAGAAATAGTAACGTCCCTTAGATCACCTATATATGTTATTGTTCAGCCAAAATGTTAAACTATTCGTTTATCAATGAGATATATCATTTTAGCATCAACCAGTACACACATTTTGCATTTTATTAGAACAGAAAACATAATAGAGGACGACCTGTATCAGATAGAGGTTTGCCTTTGTCACGAACAGCATTCGCCGTACAATGGTACATTCCGGAAAAGGGAACAGTAAGCATGACAAAGGCTACCTCGTATTTACAGTAGGCCAATAGATCTCGTAAGTTGGTATGCTGAGTGCATATACTATAAATAAATAGGGCAGTATATGCAGGTCCATGCTGTACGGCTAAAATAACATTCAAGCAATGTATGCAATTTTTATCGCCAAATGAATAAATAAAAAATGCAATAATTTACATGTTTCGACCAGTATGTACATTTATACAGGTAGGATCATGATTTACCACTAAAAGTGAGATAAAAAAAGTATGTGACCTTTAAAACGCTTAGCGAATGCTCTACCCATTAGGCTAGAGATGGTTGTTAGATTTCATGTACTTTTTTATGTATAATCTTAAACGTTTAAATTGACGAGTAGTCTTAAGAGTGGCAAGACCTTAAGATAACTCCTCGAAAATATGGTATTATAACTATTTGTTTTATAGAATATGGGCAGAGTCAGGAAAAATGACCCCAAAGTGTGACATTGGTGGTCAAAATTAAACCAGGTCTCAGTCACTCTTCTTTCATCTCAGACCAATAGATATATGTTGAAGTTCGCAAAACAACTTGGATTTCGTGGATAACATGATACATCTATCATTTTAAAGCATTTTTATTGAACGAAAGTAACAAAAAATTACAAAATAATGATAATATGTCTTCAGATAGTCTCTTAGGTATGCATTGAAGATAACGACATGTATTTAGTTTTATTTGATGAAGACATGCACACGCTTCAATTCCTAGCCATTTTTAACTGTTGGGCTTTAAAAAAAACAAATAAAGTGATTTTTACTGGTTTTATACTGTAGTTTTCAAGCACTGGGAAGAATAAAGTTTTTCGCTGCTTCTGTAAGATGCAACAATAACTAGGAAGGTGCCTGTTTCCGAAACATACATGGTCACTAAACATCCACAGAAAACTCACGCAGTTGTCCATCTGGTTCATTTACAGTCATTCATTGAAAAACTCCTCTAATTTGCATGATTTTGTTACACTCCTGACACATTTATTACTTAGTAAAAAGTATTAATATTTTCGTCTTCAGCAAATGCCAATGCATAAATGATATTTAATTTCATACAGTGATCATCAGAAGACATATTAAATATTATTATGACAATATTGACATAAAAACACATTTTCTTTCTGAATATTGTATGCAGGTAAATGACAATAGTTGTATGTGACAATTATGTATTTGTCATTCCAGCCATGTTGATGGCACAAATGCTTTAAAGCTAAAGTAATACAACACAATATATTGAACAACATTCAATACACATTTTACACCTAATTCATGTGTAAATGACTATATGCTTGTTAAAAGTTACTTTCATAAAATTGGCTGAATGTGTTACACTCCTGACATGTTTAGTATCTATCAAAATACATTGGACAATTTATACTGATTCAATAATATTCACCCTTTCCATGCCCTGACTCAGTATTGTGATATATCACTTTGATCTCATGTGCAGCCTTAATTTGACATAAATGTTGAAACGCATCCTTGCACTGCGTAGCGCAGTTATCTGAAAAACGATGTAATACATTCAATGGCTGTGGTCCTGGGTTGTTTTTCAGGTGTATTAGTAGCTCCAGGTCTGTAAATATGTATACGGCCCGAGAATCATGAGTGAGATTGCTTGATAATATGATGAGAGATTCCTTGATGATGTTTGGTTTTTCATCAGTACTGTCTGGTCCATGGCGCACTCCATGGCGCACAATGAAAATTGGGTGCAACGTTACTTGTTTGGTCGTCCAATGAGCAGATTCTATTTCATCTTGCGGCTGCAAACTGATGTTGTCGGAGAAGTCCATGACGGCTATACAGTGGACAATAGGAAGATGTTCGATGAGACTGGCTTCTACTTTGTGTTGATAGTCTGATCTGAACAAATGACTAGTGAATGAGTCAACAGAGTGTGCCACATCATCTACCAACGTCTTGACATCAGCTTTCTTTTCGACTTGTATCCACCGGGTGGTGTTTTTCTTTTCTCCAGCTGTGTTAATGTATGTTTCTGGCTTTGATTCCCATTGATGGTATTACAAAGTTTCATCTTCAGCAGCTTTCGAGGTTAGTGGCTCATATCGTACATTAATGGCGGATACTCCACATTTATCACATTCCCTTTATGTGCACTCTCTCTTGGGGATTTCCTCATATTGGCAAATAGATTCACTTGACAATTTCCGAGATGTCGTTGTGAGGTCTCCAATTGAGTGACGTTTTACTGCCTTGATTAAGGCTTTCACCTTTTGATCCATATTATAGTCCTTCGTGCATATGCAAATCCTGCGGCATGTAAGATTGAGAATTTTGATATTCTTTGGAAGAAGTCAATTTGAACGTTAAACATTTTCTGTCAAAAGATGGGTTCTCTTTCTTGAACTTCTTATACGCCTGTAACTTGGAGCAGAGCAAGTGACGTTTGGCAACAGCTTTTCCTTCTATTAAGACTGTATCCTTCTTGTTTGGCATGACCCTTGTGTTCGCTTCTATGAATGTGTCCAGTTTATCTTTCCATTCGGCCCTGTACATTGTCGGTTTAGAAAGTCGTTTGACTTGGTGTTGCTTTCTTTTCTTGTACCTTCTCAGAGCCTTTTTGGAATTCCATATCTCGTTACCGATAGAGGAGTATGCTAATCGCTTTTTAACATGTGTGTGGGTTGCTTTTGGTCTCCCTTGTTTGTTTACCTCGAGACATTTATCAAAGGAAGTGTCAGCAACAGGCTGCTCCGCATATTCTGTCACAATGAGAGATTTACGTCTAGGTGTGGCATTTTTGAGAATGTCGCTCATTGTTTTTGCCCACACACTGGGGCTCTCGGGGAGGGATTTACTGACGCGTTCTGCTCGTTTTCTTAACGTGGCGCTTTTCTTAATAAGCTTTGGTGTATACTTCTTTCTATTGCTTGCTTCAGTTGCAGCAGCCTTCTTTGCTCTGTTATTATGTTTCCATTTCCTCTGTTTGGCTTTATATATTGCATCTATATTGGCGTTATCTGCTCTGATACCTCTTATCTTAGCCTTAAAACTTTGATTTTCTAATCGCTTCTTCGCATTATATTGTGCCAGTTCTACTGGGTTTGTCTTTAACCTTTCTCTGAATTGTGTAACCCTATCTTTGGAAGAGCTAGTTGGCTTCTTTCCTGTTGACTGTTGTTTATGGTCTACAATTCTCTTGGACCATCGCACATATGGTAATTGTATATTTAGTAAGTTCACACTTTTGAACTGCCGAGCATGTTTATATGGCAATTTCACAAGCAGTCTTTCCATATTTCAGCTGTTACAATGTTCGATTTACACATGAAATTTGTCCAGCATCTTTAACCTGTATAATAATCATGTTATCAAGATTGTCACATTCTTACGTTTGCATGTCAGGAGTGTAACACTATTTACCTCACTTTATAAACACATAGCCAACACTGACTATTTTAGACACTCATTTTTGTTACACATTACTGACCTCATATTATAATATGCAGTTAAATCGGTCATATCAGTGCAAATAACAATTGATTTAATGTATAAATACTGTAAAAACAAACCACCAAAAACAGTTATTCAATAAAAAAAACCCAGTAAGCATGATAATCATGGAAAACAGTTGTTATAATACATGGTATATCACTACACATCATTAAAAATAGGATATTTTATCCACAAGTATTATATTTGGATTAATATTTGTTATTATACCCACTTTTTTTGTAAAAAAAAACGGGTATATTGTTTTATTGAAAATAGAAAAAAAAGTCGATGGCGCGCCATCGCAATATACCCACTTTCCCCAAATGCTAAGTCCGAAAGGGGGAGGTAATCCATGATGGAGGGTCGGATAAAAAATCCGAATTCACTTTGCGCATCAGCATATCAAAACGAAGCTACGAACCAAATATCAGACGCGTAGGTATTAAGGTGAAAAAGTTTTTCGACCTACGAGGAAAAATAGTGAAATTCTAAGTCCGAAAGGGGGAGATAATCCATGATGGAAGGTCCGATCAAAAATCGGAATTCACTTTGCACATCATAACGAAGCTACATATCAAATATCAGAAATGTAGGTATTAAGGTGAGAAAGTTTTTCGACTTACAATGAAAAATAGGGAAATTCTGAGTCCGAAAGGCAGAGATAATCCATGATGGAGGGTCGGATCAAAAATCCGAATTCACTATGCGCATCCGCACATCATAACGAAGCTACATACCAAATATCAGGCGCGTAGGTATGAAGATGAAAAAGTTTTTCGAGTTACAAGGAAAAATAGGGAAATTCTGAGTCCGAAAGGGGGAGATAATCCATGATGGAGGGTCGGATCCAAAATCCGAATTCACTTTGCGCATCTGCACATCATAACGAAGCTACATACCAAATATCAGGCGCGTAGGTATGAAGATGAAAAAGTTTTTCGAGCGAAAAAATGGGAAATTGTGAGTCCGAAAGGGGGAGATAATCCATGATGGAGTGAGTGAGTGAATAGGGTTTAACGTCCGCTTTTCTGACATAGAGGTACAAGCCTCAGGGAGTCTACATGCAGACGGGTCAACGGGGTCGAGTCCCATATCCACCTGTCCAAGGGGGGTAAATCCCAACTTCAGAACTCAATATTTACAATCAAAATATATATTCAGTCCTGAAATTAGAACAACCTGATCTGGTGCCAGGCCCTCGCCACACCAGCATCATTTATCCCATCCCCTAAAAGTAATAGGATTAGCGCTAATCTTACTTTTATATATGGGGCATAGCCCGACTCAACTCTCACATACAAGAAAGCCAAAAATGTACATGAGGGCCAAATCCGGTATAGTGGGTTCCGGAAAGTATGAACCCAATCGTTAAGCCAGTTTAGTCGCCTTTTACGACAAGCAATGGCTACTGCAGCACTATTCTCAGGATCAGTTGATCCCGCCCCGGTGCCTGCACGGGGCAATCCATGATGGAGGGTCGGATAAAAAATCCGAATTCACTATGAGCATCTGCACATGATAACGAAGCTACATACCAAATATCAGGCGCGTAGGTATGAAGGTGAAAAAGTTTTTCGAGTTACAAGGAAAAAATGGGAAATTGTGAGTCCGAAAGGGGGAGATAATCCATGATGGAGGGTCGGATCAAAAATTCGAATTCACTTTGCGCATCTGCACATGATAACGAAGCTACATACCAAATATCAGGCGCGTAGGTATGAAGGTGAAAAAGTTTTTCGAGTTACAAGGAAAAAAATGGGAAATTGTGAGTCCGAAAGGGGAGATAATCCATGATGGAGGGTCGGATCAAAAATCCGAATTCACTTTGCGCATCTGCACATGATAACGAAGCTACATACCAAATATCAGGCGCGTAGGTATGAAGGTGAAAAAGATTTTCGAGTTACAAGGAAAAAATGGGAAATTGTGAGTCCGAAAGGGGGAGATAATCCATGATGGAGGGTCGGATCAAAAATCCAAATTCACTTTGCGCATCTGCACATGATAACGAAGCTACATACCAAATATCAGGCGCGTAGGTATGAAGGTGAAAAAGTTTTTCGAGTTACAAGAAACGTGACGGACGTACGGACGGACGTACGGACGGACGGACACCCGTGACGAAAACAATATACCCGTTTTTTTTTACAAAAAAAGTGGGTATAATAAAAGTTTCACAGCTTCTGCTGATCATCAGGGGTATTGTCTGGGTATTTACAGTGATGGCAAATGATGTAAAACAAAGCGTTGTTAACAATTAATTTGTATTTGTTTTATCAACCTAAATATCCCCATGCATTTTAGAAATGATTATCAATGATTTCAGTAGCCATGAACTCCAGCACCTTGGTGTATGGACTGTTGATTACTCCGTGTAACGTTTTCACGAAGAAAACGATACTGAAAAACGTCTCCAAACACATTATATACGAGCGTATTCTCAAGATGATTGGATGTGGTTTTAATTTCATAATCTGACGCAGTGTTGACGAACTTGAAAAGTTCAATAGATAGAGACACCATACAGTCACTGTCAAACATCCATTCTTCGTCGAGCAGTTCCCCTAAGTCTCCTTTCAGCTGCATTCTTCCAGCGAAGCCACGCACAGCACGTTGACCATGTAACTCCCGGAGATGCAGTGCTGATGGCAAATGTTTACACGACATATTTATAAAAATGTTAAGGAATGTGCATGGTTGATATTGTCTGCTGATTTATTGAACAGTTGAAAAGGTAGACAATCTTGTGTTCACGCTCACATTCTTCCACTATCACACGACGGTCCCGGGTCGTTTCGCCCTGAATCCCGTTCGCACCGGGTCGTTTCGCCCTTATTCCCCGTTTGCCATTGTCCGTTTTCACATGTTGACTTATGCAATTAATTGTCAATAACTAATTTAGGGCGGCTATATCGCTTGAAGTTATACAGAAGCCAGTCATGTACATCTCGAAAATCGTCACCCTGTGAGGTCCGCAGGGTGTCCATGTTAGATAGGTACCACTGTGACAATAAATGGCAGCGTTAAATGAAGCTTATGCCCTCGCTGTCTGCCTTGATAATAATAAAAAACACAAGTCATCTGTGACATTGACCTTGGGCGGTCGTACTGGCAGCCTTGATAATGAAATAAGGACTTTTCAACAGTATTGCCTTATAATACATTTGTTAATTGTCAATAACTAATTTAGGGCGGCTATATATCGCTTGAAATTATACAGAAGCCAGTCATATACATCTCGAAAATCGTCACCCTGTGAGGTCCGCAGGGTGTCCATCTTAGATAGGTACCACTGTAACAATAAATGGCAGCGTTAAACGAAGCTTATGCCCTCGCTGTCGGTTGCCATGATAATAATAAAAAACACAAGTCATCTGTGACATTGACCTTGGGCGGTCGTACTGGCAGCCTTGATAATGAAATAAGGACTCATGTACATGTATTAGCACCTTTAAACTTCCCGCCAATTAGGGAATCATTTTGGTAATGACTTAATTAAAGCGGCAATATACTTTGAAAATATGTCAAGGCCAGTTACGGATTAACGCCGTGTGTTACATGTAGTTGTTACATACCGATATGTTGGCCAGTGTTTACCTAATCATACATATAGCGCTTTTGTACCGGGGCGAAACGACCCGGGGCGAACGGGTAACCGGGGCGAAATGACCAAACACCTCACACGACCCCATACAGTTCCGTAACTGCCAGTCATCTCCCACACCATCGTATACCAATGTCTATCCCGATATTACATATGATTACTCAGTTAACTTGTGTATATGCGTTACATATGACCATCGGGTCTTGTATTGGTTCATGGTTTTATGTTTTATACAGCGTGAACCTTGAGAAATAAAACACCCGAACTTTAAATTTACTACAGTTAACCATAACAACAACGTGGATGTCCACATAACTAGTCTATGTAGTTTATTAAAGGATACTGCATTAAGATGACAACCTTTTACACAAACATGTGGACGTGATGACCGGTTTTGATGGTGCCAAAACGTGTGTTTACACATAGGACAAATAGTGTTCGTTTCAATGGCAAATGTGTTCGCTTCATGGGCGAAATTGTTCGACTCACGGGTATATAGATTAAACGCTTGATTACATTGCTTTTCACATGCACAAATGCACCTGAAAGACAAAGACTTCCTACAAATAATATCAGAGATGGCAACCAATTTGAATTCGCCACGTGATAGCGTACCCATTGGTAATAACGCGAGAACGGAAAACCGGAAATTACTAACCCGTTCGACTTAAGGGCGAGTTACCCTAGATATAATTTGTGTTGTCCCATTTATTATAATTTTTATTGATTTAATTCTAATTTCGATTTTGTATTTCTTTTTTTTATTTAAATTATTGGTTTTGTGACATTGTGCGTTTGTACGTGTTAGCATGGCTTACCCTTGTATTTCATGTGACCGCGAGGTTCATCCCAGGCAACATGCCGTTGCCTGTGACTGGTGTGGCGGGTGGCAGCATTGCAGAAATTAATTATATTTAATTACTCGTTTACGCTGGAAGTTTCGTCAAATTCGGACATAAATTATGATCCTATCACTATTATTCTTAAAATTTGATGGCGAATTTTCTAAAATCATGTTCTAAAGTACGAAATCGCATGCCGCGTCTCATTTGTTAATGTTTACATGTTTATATATTCATTAAACAATAAAATAATATATTCCTTCGACTTTCATTTCATAACGTCCTACTTAAAACTGGGCCTTTTTGACCCGGGCCGTCCTGGTAAGTGGGCCTTTTTGACCCGGGCCGTCCTGGTCAGTGGGCCGTTCTGGTACTGGGCCGTTTTGGTTTTGGGCCGTTCTGACCCGGATTCCGCAGAATTAGCCGAAATGACAGTAACTGTAACTTAGAAAATTGTGGGAAACAACTTAAAATACCTTTTTAAATTAATTTTCAATTAACACTATTCTTAGAATATGTTTATTCACTTGTTTTCTAGGGGAATGAATCAATGAGTCAATGAGAAGGCACGAATCCACGAGAATTGGGGTTAATGATAAACTGTCCAACAAAACTGTCAAGAACTTCAACTTTCAAGTGTTGATCTTACCGAATTATGTGTTGTCCACAGCAATACCATACAAATTAACAAAACTGGCTTCATTTTTTACAATAATTACAAACTCATTTAATACACTGTCAGACCGTACATATGTACAATGATCTATAGGTAAGTCTTATCTGAAGAAACAGGAATCTCCCCTCACGGTAATTGCTATTGGACAACCGTTCGACGTATGCCTTCACTCACACCACCAACAACACTAATACACCAACACAAGTCCGATGTATGACCCTTGTCTCCAGACGCTTATTAAAAGTAGTGGTCTTATCAGTCATTCGTTTGACTCAGACAATCGTACGAGGTTCATACTAAAATTAAAATTGTCTAAACGAATAATTTGTTTCTAATTTTTTAAAAGACGTAAATAACCTGAAGTGAAGACATCATACATAAATTGATGACTAGCTGCCCAGGCCCGTACGCAGAGGGGGTGCGACGGGTGCGTACGCACCCCCCATAACCCGTTCAACACCACAGGCCTGTATAGTGGTATTGGCAAAAAGTGTAGATCCAGATGAGCCGGCTCGTGACGAGCCGTCTCATCAGGATCTGCACTTTTTGCAAGTAATTTTCATAATTTTGAGAACAAAAACACCTCATGTTCATCAATGGACTGGTCTGAAAATTATTTCGTGATGATTGGAATGGTTTGCAAAATTAACATATCAAAATCCATTCCAGTTATTTAGGGGTGAAATGGTTAATCTGCCGAAGTCTGTCCGTCCATGAATGTGCAAAAAAAAAACAATGTTTAGCCCTTCGTGCCGTCGATAACGCACGCAGCCCCCACCCCCAATATTGAGAGTGCGGGGGTGGGGGGGGGGGCGGCAGAGTATGTTTTGGCCCCTCCAATAATTGCACGAAATTGTGTGTAAAGAGACAATGTCAAGCAAGAGTTTGTGAATAATTTCACCCTAAGTTCGTGCGACAGTTCTTTTTATCATGCAGAGACTGACATATTTGGTTGAAATAAACAGTTATATAGTAATGTAATAAACAATTTTTGTTTTCGGCATCAAAGGATTTCATTAGAATATATTGATTTCGTATTTAAATTCTTTCACACGTTTCGGCGAAAAAGAAAGTTGCAATCATATGCCTTCCGCATCCGCTGTGTTGGCCACGACTCGGTTCGTCAGGTGGCGCCTCGAGTGGGTATACCCACAATCGTAGCTAACGATTAATTGGATGCTATTTTTATTTCGGAAATGGTATCCCACAAAGCGTCATAAGCTGACAAAAATGTGTGTAGACAACTAAGAAATTCGTTCGCCACCGGGCGACCCAGCTTATTATTTTTCTAGCCCCGACCCAGAAACGACTCACATCTGGCGCCCGTTAAAACGCGTGTTTGCATGTGTTTGTTTGTCTGGTTGAGAGTATTCGGAGGGAGTTAACTATACCGGGTTCGTGATCAATCGCTGATAGATCTATTGCCGACGTCTTTCGCCACAGTAACCTGTCAATCATACCACTAAGGGCTGCCTTTACTTACCAGCGATTGGCTTGGCTACGAGAATAACACGTGTTTTGAACTGACAATTATAGTAGCCAGAAGCAATGTTTGGCTAGGTGATTGTTGAAACTATCGACCCGTGACTTTTATTGTCACAGCGGGTAGGCATGATTTTAGTGAATTGCGTAATGATGTGATGAAAATTTGGTCAACATTTGGTCAAAATTTGGTCAAACACTCGGGTGTCCTAAAACAAATGGTATTGTAAACAGTTTGGCAGGCCTACAATTAGCGACATTTAGTAGTATAAGGGAGTCAAAAAGATACCACCTCCCGCTACGCGCGGTGCCTCCCACCAGGGAGGTGGTATCATTGTTGACTCCCTTATACTACTTGGATTTTCCCCCACTGTTCGCCGGGTATGGATGAGAAGAGTGGTAAATATTTTTCAGAAACCACGAGACCATATACTTCCTCGGCTGGATGAGAAGTTACCAATGATACGAGATGGTGATGTCACCATGTTAGAGATAAGCCATCCCTATGTATATACTCAGTATATACATCACACAATGGTTCTAGTTAATTGTGCGTGGTTGAAGACAGGTAGTCATGAGAGGTGTCATCGTACCGGTATTTACGAGTATTGCAAGCATCACCGGGCATGGATGAGAAGAGGTTCGGTTTCGCCTCGCCCCTGTAGGCATTGCGGTGTAGGAACAAGATCCGAGTCACTGCTATGTCCAACATGCGGTGGCACTCGCGCGACTCATCGACTGGTTAGCAAGGAAGTACGTGCTCGCAAGTATTATCGTTTAGTAATAATTCAAATCAGAAAGACAGTTAGAAACATAGAACCGATCTGATGTGTAGTTGTTTCCTCACAAACGCGTCACAAACACCAAGCAGATGACAATGTTCCAATTACACGGGGTTTTCTTTTTATCTTATATTTAAGGGTAGGAATTGGCTCGAGGACCTTCCAAACCCGGGCATTTAAGCCCAAAAAGGGCAGGCCAATGACCGTTGGCCCGTTTGTTTCCGAATTTACTAATATTTGCCATACAGTCGAAATATGTGCATTAAATGAAGGAGGCAATGAGGCGGTTAATTTAACCTAGCTAGTTCATTCTCCTATCGCACGAAGCCGGTATGTAAGACCGTGAAAAAGGCTGAGTGTGAGTGCATGTGATATATGGAGACTCAGCCGTAACAGTGTTATCCTATATGATGATGCTATTTGACGGTTGGTCTTATCGGACAGGGCATGATCGATACCGGGGTACGCAAAGTATGATGCAATATGTTTTCGGGCCCAGCTACTGTCGTTTGGCGGCTTATCATTATATACGAGTTGCTATTATTCGAGTTCAGGTGTGGCGTTTATATGTTGTTATTTGGTTAGATGACAATGTGTTTCACATATTCTGAAGACGACAGAAAAAGAGAAGATAATACACGGCGGTATAGTAATTGCCCATATATTAGTGAGTGGCGTGTGTGTGCAAGTATCAGGAAAACAGTCTTTCTGCCGGTTTATAGTTTCGTGGAATTGATAAGGAAATGGTCACGTACCATACCGCCGGTCATGGTCCAAAATGTTAAAGTTTGATTTCAGACGATGCAGATTACAGTCAATAATTTTTAATCAGAGTAATGCGGGAGGCCAATTCCGGTCTAAACTGCATTACTCCGTGAGATGAATAGTGGGGAAACCCGAGTACCCGGGGAAAACCACCTCCTCCGGCAAGTAATGACAACTTCATATACGTCGGTGTAGAGGTGAAGAGCTGTGATCGAACAGCTACCGGGGACCAATGCCGGCGCTTTACTGCAGGTCCAAAAAAAACGGCATCAGTTACTGATACTGCGACACGCGTCGCTCGCTCGTGCCCGGTGCCCGGCCACACCGCAACGATATCCATTTGGTTTTACAACATATATTATAAAAGAAGAGAACATGTATGATTAAGGGTTAAACAGGAGGCGATTGGCTGCCATAATTCACATCGACCAGTGGAAAAACATATAGGGAGCGGTCGCCAATATTGGAAGACCATTATTGGTCAGTGGGAGTTGGGGGTAGAGGTTGCAAGTTGTCCTAGTCCATGTATATGGTGTCATCGGAATTGTGTATGGTACAGAGGGAGTGAGCAGAGTGGGCAGTGATATGTATATTTATTATTACATAGGTTCATCTATTTATATATATTGTCGCAAATAATGGTTGACATACTAGTTATAATATGTTATGCTTGGAGATTGGGTTTGCGTTAATTTATTTATCTAGTTGAACTGCATGTGTTAGCCCACACGAGCCTGTACATATCGTCTCATTAATTTCCCAGTACTAATCCTCGATAAAGCAGTCCATACCAGAGAGACTTTCCTGGGCCAGTTCCGATCGAGTACATCCCCATTGGATGGGGGGGGGGGGGGGGGGGGGTGAGAGAGAGATCACTTGTCGTATATTTATATCTACAGCCTGATACTAATAGGTAATATACTTTTTCAGATTGGGTTTGTCTTAATTTATTTAGTTTAACTTCATGTGTTAGCCCACACGAGCCTGTACATATCGTCTCGTTAATTTCGCAGTACTAATCATCGATAAGACAGTCCATACCAGAGAGACTTTTCCGGGCCAGTTCCGATCGAGTACATACCCATTGGATGGGGCAGAGATCACTTGTCGTATATTTATATCTACAGCCTGATACTAATAGGTAATAGACTTTTTCAAATTGGGTTTGCGTTAATTTATTTAGTTTAACTTATATTTATATCTACAGCCTGATACTAGGTAATATACTTTTATTTTTTGGCTGGACCCCCGGGCTATTATTTCTTATATATATATATACCTTTCACCCACTGGACGAGCACACATGTTTCAATAAGAAAGCAGAAAATACACCTATATCAGTATATAGCGACTACACGAAAAAGTCCTGGTACACACACATCTTTAGTGGTATATGTATGGTGGCAAGTGAGTGAAATAATCGCGGGAGAGTAACGGGGCCCGAACAAAGTTTTATGTTCCGTATGGCGGGGCCGTCGGAACAGCTGGACTGTATGGTGGTGGAATCTCCTGCTACCGCAAACACGCGAATAAGCATATCACGTCCCGAGGCGGGCGAGGAGATTTTTTCTCTCGTCGGCCCTCCCCTCCGTGACGAGTTTTTTTACGTCTTCATCCGCGAGAATTTGTGGTCGGGCCTTGGACCAGATCGCGCCCTTTAACTCCTGGTACCTGGCCATCTCTTCGACGACCAGTTTGAACTCGCTATCTGATATATCGTTGTCGGCTATCGCTTTTGACACGATAACGTCGATACTGTTTTTCTTAGACCTCGCGAGAACCGCTATTCGATCGTGCTTTCGACTCTTGGCCTCGAGTTTGCGGGCCACAAGTCTGCTCGCCATGCAAAGCAGGCCTGCCCCCGCCGCGACCGCACTCAATGCCACCGCGATCGGCGCGGATCAACTGTTGACAATAAAGACACACTCCACATCCCGCTCACAACGGAAGTTGAGGCTAGCGCGGTGGTCACCCCCTCGACAACATTGACTGCCCGCCTATATTTCTTTGCATGACCCGTCCGCGTCTCTCCCTCATGCTGGAGAATATGTTCTCTCTCGACGATCCTGGTCATCCTAAAAGATGCCGGATCAGCCGTCCCTGAAGGTAACTGAGGATATAGTTTTTCGTCATTCATCATAAGTCAAGTTCTATTAACAGTGTCACTACAGTAGCTGAACTCGATTGGTCAGACACTTTTGTTACAAAGTTAATAACACTACCGGAGGAAACTTTAATTGGAATGTCATCATCGAATATCGTAAATCCTGACCTCTGCCCCGCATGCTTGGTGATGGCAGACTTCTGCTCTACCCCGTTCAGGACGAGATTCACTCGGACTTCGGTAGCATCGTGACCGTGAAAGTTGACCGAGCAGATTGGCATTCGCAGAATCGTCCCGGACGCTGCCATGGTGTATCCCCCATATATGTTGCTTGCGTTGGCACCGAATGAATATTCGTAGGCCCCCTCGTTCAGTGTACCCCGCTCCTCGGAAAAACTGTTATGATGGGTTTTCGAGCTTGCAATCGCTGAACGTGTGCAATCGCCGTAGCCGCCTCTGTGCGTGCCTGCGCTATCCTTCCCTCAAGCCTTCTCATTGTGGCTTCATCATATGCTGCGCCCGCCACGAGAACGTCCTGTTCTGTGCTGGAACTACCTGGGCCGTATATGCTCATGATTAATATGTAAATATATATATTATGTTTAATCGGTTATTTCGAGAACGGTCGAAATCGGGTAATCATTCTCCAACTCTCACGCTTTATCATCTAAAATAGAGATCTTCAATTCGTAGATGTGCCCCGATTCCAAACGTTTCATCTCGGGGGTTGGAAAGTCGATGTTCACCGTCTCGCCGAAGAAACTGTCACCAGCAGGCACAGTTTTTAGTAATGTGCTCGGAGCCCCGTCTACCACGTTCTCGGATGTACTGAGCTGCATCAAGTGAATGTGAAGATTTTTAGTGAACTAGAAATTCACTGGTCGGTCTCCGATATAGGTCCCTGGTTTAAACATGCCGCCGTTATCCGAGTACGTCTTCTCGAAACCGAGCAGGGGCGCTAGCTCAGTTGTCACGGCTACGGACCACCCGTTCTCGACCTTGAATGTCGTCAGCACATTGATCTTTGAAATTACGAGGCTGGCTCGGCCCACAAGTTCCGCTGCAACCAATCTTTGTAAGTCTCCGGCGCTCCAAAGTCCGGAGGTTAGCATTTTTGGATCACAAACTCTACCGTCATGTCCAAACACGAACCCTTCGTTCTCCCCCACGTTTCGCCAGCCGACCGTGAAGGTGATTGATCTGAGGCCGGCCCGGCGTTTCCCGCAGCAGTTGTCGATTGACTTTTGAAGTGTGCAAGCTTCTCTTTGAACATTAGTGATAGTAGCAAACATGATAATATCTTTTTGATATCCATGGATACCAAGGCGTTTGGCTTTAATTCTGATGCAAAGTACGCGGTCGGCGGGGTCTACGCCGCTAAAGCTGGCGCTCCCCGGCTGGTGCACCTCACTATCCAAGTTCGCGGCGCAACAGGTTTTCAAACCAACTTCCCCGACATCTTTGAACAATATAGGCTGCCCAAGATTACTACCATGGAGGCCGTGAACGGGTGAAAAGCAACACCGATGCAGTTTTGGCAGAATCAGCTCAACTTCGCCGTATGGTGCGCAACAGCCGGATGCGGGGTTTCCTCTCAGGACCATCTGGCCGCGGAGGATCCCTTCTTGAGGGCCGTTTACGACTTTCACGCGTACTACATTATTAGGCGGATTCTCAAAGAACAGAAAATCTCTTTGCCGCAGGACGACGGCTGGAATCCCATTTCCAGCGCATAGGACCGTAGGGCGTTCGAAAGACTGTGTAACGAATTTCGGGTCCCAAAAGACGCGGACTGGCGCCAGCAATCATTTCCTAGCAGCACTGGCCTCGGGGACGCTCTCATTCGGGGCCACGGGATTTGGACGCAGACTGATTTTAGACACGATCACTCCGGCGACCACATCGTCAGTCGGAACGCCGGGAATTTTGACCCCACGGCGATGACCTTCGGGCCGGAAGTGTCTGGAGGTCGGCACTGCGGCGTCTCATCCTGCAATTGGCTACCTTCGAAACGAGCACACGTCGATTACATACAGCAGGCTGCTGCGGTCCAGGACGCGTGGGGTACATTTATGTTAGATAAGGGTCTGGGGTTGACGCAGGCCATTGTTACTCGCCTCAACGACTCCATTCGCACATACGTCTGGGCCATCCTCGGCGCACAGGCGCAAGTTCTATAATACGAACTGGGACGGCGTTCGACGCGCAGAAACAGTTGGCAAATGTCGAGGACGCCATCTCATCTCTGGTGGACCTCCCGGCGTCGATCTAGTGGTATCAAAACGTTTTGCATTATGCCGGCACCCCAGTAGACTATATATTTGGAATAGGTCTGCACATGGCGCCGAGCAATATGATACTACGAGACGACCGGGTTGACAGTTACAATAATCAGATCGTAATTGCCACCGTCAAACAAAAGATCGGTCACAACGGGAATGTGAACGCGGATATCATCAAGCGCAGCGCGCATGGAACCTATTTCATAAAACCGCAAGTACCCACCCCAGTACAAAGCACCCCATCAAGTTCCTTAGGAAGTAGTGTCACAGCAAGTTCCGTCGTTGTTCCAACGGCTGCAATAGGACTTGATGAATCAGCAAATTCCTTCGGAACTAGTGCCACAGACCACGAGGATGAGACATTAGGGCTCGTCGTCGCCCTCGTGGCGGTCGGACTATTGGCGCTTTGGTTTTAGGAACTCTCGGGCGGTGATTAGTTGGAGACCAGCGATCGCTACGATTAAAGCACAAGCATTCTCGGCGAGCCATCCGGCCGTTTTTGATAATATAGATAGCAGGAAGGAGACGAGACCCCCAATCAACCCAGGCAGGGCGGCAGCCACCTTTCCGGCTAATTTAGACAGGAGACTGGCGAGGGCTTTTAGTTGCTTTTTTACCCACTCCTTGGCTCCACCGGCTGGCAAGGGTGCTGGCACGGGCGCAGTCGCTGCACCACCACCTACAATGATAGCTAGAACTATGGTCGATATAGTCATGCCGAAAGCTGTGAGGATGCTTACTATTGTGACGCCCTGCTCTCTGAACAGAGTGCGAAGACGCTCACCGAGTGTCATGTCCTCGTGCAGGACCCTCGAGATTGTTTTGCGGATCCGACTTTTTTGGGTGCGGAGCGCCTCATGGTTAGTCGAGGCAGCCTCCAAGCGAGCTTCTCTTTCATCCCGCAACGACTGCAGGCGTTTGGCGATCCGCTCGGTAGATTCTCTATCATCGTGGGCTTCCTCCAGTTTTCTTTCTTCTAGCGCGATATGTTCATCCAGCGCCGAGAGTTTGGAGAGGTTAAGGACCAGTTCGCCCCGGACTGTTTGCAGAGCCTTATCGAGTCCCCGGAGTTCGCGAAGAGGTAACGGTGGGTAATCCATCGTGCTGTTTATTTCGCTTTTGCTGATCTCCATTGCACAAATAGCTTCGGTGACTACACGAGGGATCTCGCTGATCTCGACAGATTCTATCGCGGTGGCCGTCTTCGCCATCGTTTCGTCGGTAGACTGTAGGTTCTCTACAGCGCGGGCTGGCATAATTGTTTTACCCCTCTTCCAATCTACGAATCCTAGTTCGTCCCTTATGATTTGGCCGACAGACGGGACCATACCTTTTTCTCCCAAATTGATGTAGTAGTCGTTTACATCTGTCTCGAGTAATTGCCGACTTAGACCAACGGTGTTGGTAGCGCCACCTATTTCCTCGCCGGCTGAAGTTCCTGGTGTCTCTATGAAGGGCGTTTCGTCATCGTGGGCAATGTTATCATCTTCGAGGTAATCGTCTCGGTCGCCAGTAGTGAGATCGAATTCGTCCATGCCAATGTCGTAACCAGCCATCGTTCCTATGTATTGAACAAAAAAACATACAGGTTTAATCGAAACTATGTCTTCGAGTCAATTTGGCCGCAAACTCAATCCATACCGCAGACTGCGCGAGCCCCTCGTGGCAAAAGGCATGAGACAGAGCGTCGTCATTACGAACAACACCTCAACGATCGACCAGAACGAGCAGCTCTTGCCTCGCTTCCCCAAGCTCGGAGCTAGCGACGTCATTGTGCCGGGGACTGTTCGCCTCGCTTTCACTATTTTGCTTACATCGACAGACGCGGACCAAACCGTCGTTCAGAACCTGGGTCGCGCCATTGTCAAGAAGACCACGATAAAGATTTCTGGTAATGAGGTGATGTCGATCGACGACAGTGACATCTACCATTACTATCAGGACCTGTGGAAGACGGCGCAAGAGCACGAAAACGCGATCGCGGCCACTTACGGCAACCGCTTCTACATCCCGCTCGACTTTGAGTTGCTGGAGAGTCACATGCCATACTATCAGAGCGCTTTGGCTGACCGCCTCCAATACGAACTAACGTTCAACGACTACGGTCGAGTTCTCATAGCCACTGACGTGGCATCGACGCATTCGATCGACAATGTTTCGCTGGAGTACGACATGGTCACGATGTCTGAACTCGCGCGATTGATCAGAACCCAGTCGCCGGGCAGGTTGCCATATTTTACGACCGAGTTCTTCGCCATCGCAAGATGAAGAAAGACAAAACGACACATTGTGGAATATTAATGTCAACGTCCCCGCATGCTCGATGAAAGGTATACTGGTACTGTTCGAGGAGGCTCGGTTCGCGCTCGAGGCTAAAAAAAATTGATAAATTTTATACCCCAACATCACAAAGGTCGAGGTGACGATCGAGGGAGTCCCCAATCAACTCTACAGCCAGGGCCTTCACGCGCACCAGCAGTGGGACGAAGCCAGAGAGCAGTTTGCTGCCGGCACTAAGCGCTCCCCGGAGGTTGCCGTGGTTGCCAAAGACCTGCAGCTCTCGGACGTCTCCCTCGCGGAGTTCCTGACTTCCAAGTATGCGCTATGGCTAGACATGCGAACCAGCGACGACGACCAACTGCACGGTAGTGGACGACAAGTTGATGCGTCTCAGCACTCTACTAAAAAGCTCTGGGTTTTACAAAGGATGCCCACTGTACCATAATATGTGAGCAGACAGGATGCGGAAAAACGGTTTTCACCCTCGACTTGCTCGAGGGGTCCTACCGCGATGCCTTTCGTCACATTGTAATCCTGTGTCCCACATTGCAGCACAACAAGACTTATCAGCGGCACCAGTGGATATGGGCCGACCCTGAGGTATACGTCGTTGACCCCGGCGACAGGCTTCACGATTGGCTGCGTGGCTTCTACCACGTCTTTCAGGACGAGCCCATCCTATACGTGATTGACGACTGCTCGGCCAAGGCGGCGATGACCAAAAAGAAGAACATGCTCTCCGAGCTCGCATTTTCGGGCCGGCATGCAGGGCAAAGCGTATGGATCTCCACTCAGAAGTACAACGCCGTCCTCAAGGATCTGCGCGAGCAAACGAAATGGGTCGCCCTCTTCCACTGCAATGACCGAGACTCATTCGATGACTGTCTTCTAGAGAACGACGTTATCCCAACGCGCGAGGAGTGCCTGGAGGTTCGACAGATGCTTTTGAAACTAAGCACGCCAAGCTTCTGTTAAAGACTGATCAACCAACTGCTTACAAAGTAATAAGCAATTATTAAGCGCAGCTTAGATTGTGCTTAACGCTCGTTAGTAACTGCTGAGCAATTGCTTAACAATTGCTGAACAATGCTGAACAATGCTGAACAATGCTTAACAAATGCTGAGCAATTGCTGAACAATGATGCACAATGTTTAACAAATGCTGAGCAATTGCTGAACAAATGCTTAACAATGGTTAAAAAAAATGCTTAACAATGCTGAACAATGCCTAACAAATGCTGAGCAATTGCTGAACAAATGCTTAACAATTGCTGAGCAAATGCTTTACAATGGTTAACAAAATGCTTAACAATGCTTAACTATGCTGAACAAATGTTGAACAATGGTTAACAAATGGTGAACAATTGCTGAACAATGTGGGAATCAATTTGTTGCTTTGCTGCAAGCTTTGTTGCGGTGATCATAAGTATCGGATGATGCGCTTGGCAATATGTTAGACTTATGAGGCTAATCAGAATAACACTCAAAATGAACTGCGACGAACTTCTCGATCAGCTAATGGAAGAAACAGTCGTGTCGACTGCCGACACGACTGACGACACGCCTGGAACTGTAGGAACGACTGCCGACATGACTGTCGGCACGACTGCCGATACGGCTGTCGACACGAATGAAAACACGACGCGACGCGAGCGGCTAGCTGCGCTGGTTGCTGGGGAACAATCAGAGCAGTATCTTGGTAGGCATCTCTCAGTTTGTCAGTTGGAAAATATGTCAGATGCGGACGTCGATAAAATGTATGCGCGATACGAATCTAGGTTAGGTGCAGAGATGATGAAAATTCTTGGATCGGCAGCTATTCATATGTACGCTACCGCTGTTAGTATAATTCTCCCTATACCAAACACCGCGGGGTTGATTGGTGATCTAGAGACTGACCCTTTTGTAGGACACACTCTTAGAACAGCCTGCTGCTCAATTTATCACAAGTTTGGAATGTTCTTAGCTCCGCTGACAACCGCGTTGACCACAGCTAAGCACTGTCAATTTGGACATATATGCCCACGAACTATAAGCTCAGAACATGATGACACAAGACGCGGCTGCGAGAGTGACTGAGCCACAATCGGAGATTGTACTGCAGGAACTATCACCGATTGCACCTCAGGAGCAAGCTCCGGTTGCACGACACAAAAACCCAAAAAGACAAGCAGCTGGGCGGGCAGTGGCTGCTGCCCGAAAAGCTAAACAAGATAAAATACTCGCCGAGCTTCGAGAGGCCAAACAGTCGTTAGTTGTTCCGGCTGCTGTTGAAACAGCAAAACGCCCGAAGGCGGTTTCCAGCAGAACATCCGAAGGCAGCTGCGATGCAATCGGAGATAGTTCCTGCGGTACAATCTCCGATTGTGGCTCCGACCTGGATTATCCCGTGTGTTGTTGGGGGTGGTCTGGCAGTTGCAGGCACCCTGTGTGTGTTCCCGCTGCGGAACTACCTTTCGAGACAACCAGCCGCGAATCCAAAGGAAGTTCTGAAACCGATTGCACCCCATTTAAACACTGCTCGCGATCCCATTTATATGCAATAACTGTATAGTAATGGCTGAATACGATGGTAAAATAATAGTGAATTCGGTTTGTCATGCCGTGGTGATATCGAGCCTCAGTATCGGGTTTGCTCGACTATCAAAGATGGCATTCGGAGGGCCCGCTCCAAAGTTGGACATGACTGCGAGAGACGTAGGTCTCGTGACCTTAGATGTAGCGGCCGCAGTTGGGACCCGAGATTATCTAGTTAAAGCTGGAATTCTACCTGTTAATATATGGAAATAATGGCTTCGATCGCAATGCTCGTATGTGGTGCGGTGGTGAACGCATTGGCGTTCAGCGGTAGCAACTTTCTATTCTCGAAAATGAGAAGCTCGGACGTAGATGAGGAGCGCAAGCGTCACGATTTAGCTGTAGAACAACTCCAGAGCGCACACGCAGCATGGTCACGAAAACGAACCGCCCGTCTGGACTGGATCAACGAAGATCTTCGCCGCGAGAATCACGCCATGCAAACTTTCCGGAATGTACGCGCGGACATATACGCAGAAAGTCTCGCGCCGCTGGAACCCGAGCCCCAGCTTTCAGACTTCTATGTGCCGTCAGAGGTCCAAAAAGACCGCGAGATCGCGTTCGTCGTCGTGGGAATGGTTGCGACAGGTCTCGTCAGCTACTATATTGCAAAGAAATAATTGCGTAGCATTTGAACTTATTTTAATATATATATATAGAACAATGTTAGTTGATGAGCTTTATTTCGCTGGCGCAAAGGGTCTGATCCGTCTGGCCCAAGATTCTCTCGAGACGTGGCGTGAGGACGAAAATGCGGTCGCCCTTTTCGCAAAGCGGATGTTAGATTCCTCCGAGTTCCTTCAGAACTTAACCAGCAGCTGCAGCGAAACTTCTAACAAAGGTTTAGTATTGACGACGCAGTTACCGGACGATTTGGCGAGGGCATGTTAGAGATTGTTCGATCTACTAGAATACCTCGCATACGATGGACACGCACAAGCATGATAGCAAATTATCGGTTCGCCTAGCGCGCAAGCTGGCGAACACATACTACAGCCCCCGCAGCTACTGGAAGGGACTCGCGGCCATCAAGAACCTCGCCGCGACGACCGAAGTTTCTGAAAACGCTGCCAAGGAATGGTTCAAGAAGCAGGCCATCTGGCAGATCTATTTTCCCGCGCCGCACAATATTTCACGCCCGAAATTCTACGTGCCGGTGCCGAACGAAGTCCACCAAGCAGACCTCCTGTTTCTCCCTCACGATCGCGTTGGTCGCAAGACGTACAAGTACGCCCTGACAGTCGTTGACGTAGCGAGTAGCTATAAGGGGGCTGAGCCGCTGACCACGAAGGAGTCCAAGGAGGTGGCCGAGGCTCTTTCCCGAATATATAAGAGGAGTCCTCTCAAATGGCCAAATCTTCTCCAGGTCGATCCCGGCCGCGAGTTCATGGGCGCGGTCTCTCAGCTGTTGGCTAAACACGACGTTTCTGTCAGACGCGGCCGAGCCGATGTCCACCGGGACCAGGGGATCGTGGAGCGGTTCAATCGGACCCTTGCTGAGAGGCTGTTCGGACACCAATATGCCAAAGAGCTTGTAGACCCTCATACGCGATCGACCGAGTGGGTAACCAGGCTGCCCGACGTGGTCTCTGCACTGAACGGCGAGGTGACCAGATTGATCGGTAAGAAGCCCGTGAATGCCATCAAGTCGAAAATGGTGACGCACAAGCCCTCTGCCGTCTCCGCCGCGCGACTGATCCCGTGTGGTCTCTCAATGTATATCATCTGGATCGATTTATTACCAAACCCGATGAACCCGTGCTCTACTACCTCGACAGTGGTCCATCGCGCGGGTTTGTTCGCAAAGAACTTCTTGCGGTGCCTTCTGACACCCAGCTACCCCCGCACCGTCCGTTGTCATAGTCGGTCAGGCTCTCGTCAGAGCCTTTCTGTCTGTCAGACTCTCGTCAGAGTCTTTCGGTTAGTTGTCTCCCTTTTTTCAGAGTCCTTTTTTGTTTACCTATCTACAGGCTCGGTGTGTACCCCGTCTTCCATCACTCTCCTCTTGTCGTAGTACGCCGACACCCAGCTTCTTCTGATTGTACGTATTCATCACACCGTTAACCATTCGGAATCCCCTGTTCTCCGCCATGTCCCTTCTCCCTTCGAGAGTGCTCTTGTACCTCCACCAAGTCAGATCGTTAGATCGCTTCGACATCCCCTTGGCCGAGTGCTTAGAGCTTCCGTCACCCCCCGCGTAGTAGCACTTGCTGCACAGAGCGATGGCTCTATCCCCCTGGAATTCCAGCTTGAACAGTCCCGGAGTCCCGGACCACCGCCGCCAGCGTCTTCTCCGACACCGCGAAGTACATGCTGTCAGTGTCCATCTGTATAAGTTCGAAATCTCCGTGATCCACGTACTTGTCCAAGAAGTCGTAGTCGAACTCCAGCATCCGGAGCTTGACCAACTGGTAGACCGCTATGCCACACTGAAACGGTCTGTTGATCACCACTCGAGTCTTCCTGCTCGATATCCTGTAAGCCTCCCCAATCTCCTCCAGGTCTTCGAACCACGCCGACCTCAGTGACCGGTCGACAGTCTTCTCATCCTTCGTATATGTGGTGTTCAGGTGTCTCTATTGTGCATCTATCAGCTTGCCACAACACGCGTTGCCAACCAGTTTTAATATCTACGCCAACACCGCCTTGCTCTTGTCGACGTCCACCGTCCGTCTGTCAGCGGTGACCTCTTTAACGAACCATTGGAACGGTTTGCCGGGCGTGTAGTCTATCACCCTATGCACCGCCTTGACGACCAGACCGTGCTCCATATACCACTTTAGCAACGGGGAGTATATGATCATCTTCTTGGCGGACAGGGCCCCCACGAGCTTTCTCTGACCGTCGACCCTAGTCCCTTCAGTCTTGATCAGGTAGTCCTTCATGTGCTGCGGAACTTTGGTCTGGTCGACTTCTCGATTAATGAACAGCGGCGGCATTTCCGAGAACTTATCTCGCAACGTTTCCGGGACCTCTATATACAACTCTGCAAATCCGAACCACTCGTCGCACCTGACCCTCCTCACGAAACGGTCTATATGCGACTGTCTTTCCGGGTCGTCACACGTCCATATCTTCTCCTCCCCGCAGGTCATGTCTTTCGACAGGGTAGACAGGTACAGCGCATTGGCACCTCAGCACCGCCTTGCACATCTTCTCCTCCCGACTCCCTACCTGACCCCTGATCGTCGACCTGCCAGCCTCTGCGATTCTGGAGAACACTATGAACGGACCGCCAATCAACCCCTCCTTCATCATCGCGTAAGTCTCACCCTTCGTTGACCACAGCTCGGGTGTGTCCGCCTTCCCATCGATCGACCCGCGGAGCAGGTACTGAAGGGAAACACCGGACAGAGACACAGCGTCCTTAAGTATGTCCACACCTCATCCCCTGTAGAACTCCGTCATTTTAGTCAGTGCCTCAAGGAACAGTCCGACATCCAAGTCGTTGTAGTGTCGCAACCATTCATGGAACGTCTTCATTCCCTTTTCTCGAAAGACCTTCTTGCAATCTTTCCACTCGGACAACGACAGTAGGAACTCACCCTTCAACTTCGAGTAACACTCGGGATAGTCGGGCAGCCCCGGATGATCGAGCTTGTCCGCGCTATCGAACCACTCGTACGGGAAGTGGGACTTTACCGTTTTACAGTCGTACGCCTTAACCCACTGGTCGTACGTGGTACCGGGTCCCAGATACTGGATGATGTCTAGAAATCTAAACTTCGGGGTAAACATAAACATCGTCGTGCTGGCCCTCTTTCCGACCATCACCTTATTTACGGTGGCCGCCAACTTCTCGACAAGGTACTGCTTGATGACGTTCAGGTCGTACCTGCTACAGCTGAACACCACCACCGGGACTTGGTCGATCCACGAGACGATCTTCTCTTGCTGAGGTTTCGACAGCATCTCTATGTCGGTCGGCATATAATTCTTCCTAACCCCCTCCTTGATGACTTTGCCTCTCCTCTGCAGCTCGGTCACGAACTTCTCGACCAGCGTGTCGGGCTCTCGTTCGCAGATGTGGGTGATCCCCTCGTGCATCGTATCCCCCAACGACACCGATATAGGAACGTGCTCGACCTCGAAGGTCAGGTCTTTGGTGGGTCGCGTGGTTTTCGATTTGTCGAGATACGCCTCGAAGTCGTAGACTATCTGGTGAGGGTACAGAGTCGTCTCCTCCTAGCGCGGCGATGGTGGATAGTGGGGATTCCCCTCATTCAATCACTCGCACTCCCACATCACCACCAGCTCGTAACCCGCCTCCCTTATCTTGGCGTCTTGGATGTTCGTCCTCTTGTACAGCGATCTCGCGTTACCTCTCCTGCAATGTGTCGGACACCCGTGCCAGTAGCATCCGTGAAGCTGAAACACGGTCTTGGTCTCGTGACCATAGCCGTCGACCGGATCGCCGGCCACCTACCTCTCGCCGCCGTGACCGCATCTCGCGTGATGTATGTGCTTTCCCGCCATCTCCTCTTCTCTGCTCAACCATTGAATCGACATCGCGCTCGCTGACCCCTTGGGGTAGAACGCCTTCTCGTATGCCGAGTGCGGTCTCTCTATCCTCTTACCGTGACATATCACCACGGTCTTCCCACCCATGCAGGTGGTCGCGTGCCGGTGCATGTTACACGACTTTGTGAACCGTTGTTGACATCCGGTGCACCCGTACTCGTTAGTCATCTTGCAGAGGTTCTTGATGAGGAACGAGTGACCTCCAAACATTCCTATCGTCATGATCTTCTCCTCAACCGCGTCATAGTTTGCCGGAGACTTCATGAGGTACAACACTCAGTCGTCGGTGGGCTCGTAAACACGAATGTCCAGCTTGAAGTGCTCTTTGACCTTCTCAATATCGTCCAGGGGGATTCCCTTACTATCCGGTCCGTTATCGTGACCGAGGTATTCGCGAGCCAGAGCTCGTGCCTCCCTATAACAGTGGTCAGGTCTCCCTCCACGGTGGATGGCTATGCACCTAAACATACACAAGTAGTCGTCATACGTGTCGACGGAATACATTCCATTTTTCTGTCTTAACCAATCGGGGAGTTTTCCCGCTCCTATGAGGAGTTGTTAAGCATCGATGATCATCATCACCTCGACAGATATCCAACGAACGAAGGTCCATTTTGTGTTTGGTCTATCGACTTTTTCGATGTCCATTCGACCTTTCTCTCTATCGGTTATCCAACTCTCAGCTTTGGCGATCTCGTTTATCCACAGACTACCCGGTGAGTTTTTGTGAAAGATCATCGTAACGTCGGTCTCGATGTTCCTAATACGATACGAGCACGAATACCTCAGATAACATGCCGTGGTCATCTCTGGGCGAATTTTATTCATTATGCGATTAGCGATCTCCCCGTCTACCCCCCCCCCACCCCCCCCCCCCCCCCTCTCGAAGGTCCATACTATCTTCCTCCTACCCGCATCAACTGTTTCCCTAGCTTAGCATTCTTCGGCGATAATCCTGGGACCCTCCTTTACCAAAGCTCTGGCGATATTTCTCCTCCTCCTAGGGAGGCTCGCCGTCAGTCTTTGATAAATCACCTTGAAGAGTGATTTTCTGCGTGCACTGGGATCGTATTTTACACGCTGCGTGTAAGCAGTGGCACGCAGACTGGCCGTCGTCTCGTTCTCCAATTTCTCGGATCGTTTTTCTGGGTCGGCAGGCAGTCGTCCGGTCGAAACCGCACGCTGCAGCCTCTCCTAGCGAACGACGGCTCGCGCGTCACTTATCCTATCTGCTATAGCTTTCTTGAGTTTCAAACCTCTTAGGGAAATTCCACAAATCTTAGCTTGCTCTCTCATTTGCTTTATGGTAGGCATTATACTGAGTATAACCAATGGATTCTTATCTCTAATAGGGTGTACGTTGTTGATATGTATGGCAGATTGCTGTATTATACTGAGTATAACTTATGGATTCTTATCTCTAATAGGGTGTAAGTTGTTGATATGTATGGCAGATTGCTGTATTATACTGAGTATAACTGATGGATTCTTATCTCTAATAGGGTGTAAGTTGTTGCTATGTATGACAGATTGCTGTATATACTGAGTATAACATATGGATGGCTTATCTCTAACATGGTGACATCACCATCTCGTATCATTGATAACTTCTCATCCAGTCGAGGAAGTATATGGTCTCGTGGTTGCTGAAAAATATTTTCCACTCTTCTCATCCATACCCGGCGAACAGTGGGGGAAAATCCAAGTAGTATCAGGGAGTCAACAATGATACCACCTCCCTGATGGGAGGCACCGCGCGTAGCGGGTGGCTTCCAGAGGAAGGTGGTATTTTTTTGACTCCCTTATACTACTGATTTAGGTCACTGGCTGGGAAATGGGGATTACCTGAACGAATTTGGTTCCAGCTTTTATTTTTAGAATTTCCGATATTTTACGAGATTTTTGAAGGCGAACATAGGGCGACTTGGGCGAAAAAAAAAGGACCACTTCGCCCAAGTCGCCCCCAAAATTGAACCCTCAATGTACTGGGATATAAACGCAATACGTTGAATGGGCGTTTCCATTATCAATTTAGGGACAATGTAAATATTATGAATTTGACGTGGTCAAGCAGTCAAGTCTGGAGACATTTTCTTAGACCGCTACACACAACAATTGTCGGCTGCTGTTACTTTTATATATTGCCTTATTTTTCAGTAAAAACATGTTTTTACAGCACTTTGCATGTTTTAAATTATTCTAAAGTGCTGTTAAAGCATGGTGATACAACTGGTAAATAAACAACAGACGACCAAAAAATAAGATAGCGGTGTGAGGGTTCAGTTGAATAGCGTGTGCAACATTTTAACAAAACTTCACACACGCATACACATATTTAGTCAAAGGTGTGTCGCACGCAAGAACGACTATTCTAGCATCGCTAATTTGGATAAATTCATCGCTATTTTATTTAATTGTCAGTCTTTTTTTTTCTTTTTTTCTTTTTTTTATTTCTTGTCCGGAGCATAAGTTAAATATCGTATGGAATATATAAAAAAAACTTCACACATTCATATACCTGTATATCATGTCAAAGATTTTGTAGTTATATCCATTTGTTTCTTTTTACATAGGATGTTTATAGCCTGTGTTAATGTTTCGTTCGTGTGAACCAGATCGAAGCACTACTTTTTGTGGAGATTCGGATGAATTTTTCAACGACATGTCTTATAACTTCCGTTTCCTTTCATGGAACACCTTGCTATTTCATACATGCATTCCTCAGATGACCCTCTATTTTGCTGTAGCAACTCCATGACCCAGCACTCAACCCTTACCCCAAGGTCAAGGTCACAGACTTAGCACATTCATAAACTTAACGTTGGGCTAAATGTCTTATAACATCTGTTTCCTTTCATGGAACGCCTTGATATTTCATACATGCATTTCTTAGATGACCCTCTATCATGCTGTAGCAAATGCACGACCCACCACCAACCCTTACCCCAAGGTCAAGGTCGCAAACTTAGCATGTTCATAAACTTAACGCTGCGGTCAATGTTGTGTAACTTCTGTTTATTTTCATCTGATGATACTCTAACATGATATAGCAAATCCATGACCCACCGCCCACCCCTTACCCCAAGGTCAAGATCACAAACTTAGCACATTCATAAACTGAACATCTATTTCCGTTCATGGAACGCCTTGATAGTGCATACATGCATTCATCTGATGATACTCAGTACTATCGTTTTATAGCAAATCCATGACCCACTGCCCACCCCTTACCCCAAGGTCAAGGTCACAAACTTAGCACATTAATAAACTTAATGTTGGGGTAATTACATGTCTTATACATATGTGTATTTTCATGGAACGCCTTGATATTTCATACATGCATTCCTCAGATGATCCTATAGCAAATACATGACCCATCATCCAACCCTTATCCCAAGGTCAAGGTCACAAACTGAGCATGTGCATCAACTTAACGTTTCGGTAAATGTTGTGTAACTTCTGTTTCTTTACAGGGAACGCCTTCTTTTTTCATACATGCATTCATCTGATGATACTCTAACGTGCTATATCAAATTCAAGACCCACCGCCCGCCCTTTACCCTGAGGTCAAGATCACAGACTTAGCACATTCATAAACTTAACGTTGGTGTAAATGTCTTATAACATCTGTTTCCTTTCATGGAACGCCTTGATATTTCATACATGCATTCCTCCTCTATCATGCTGTAGCAAATCCACGACTCACCACCCAACCCTTACCCCAAGGTCAAGGACACAAACTTAGCATGTTCATAAACTTAATGTTGGGGTAAATGTTTTGGAACTTCAATTTCTTTAAATGCAACGCTTTGATATTGCATACATGCATTCATCTGATGATCCTCTATTGTGCTACAGCAAATCCATGACCCACCCCCACCTCTTTCCCCAAGATCAACATCATAAACTTAACGTAGGAGTAAATGTCTTTTTATAACGTGTTTCTTTACAGGGAACGCCTTGATATTTCATACATTCTTTAATCTGATGATCCTCTATTGTGCTACAGCAAATCCATGACCCCCTCCCCCCGCGCCACCCCTTTCCCCAAGGTCAAGGTCACAAACTTAGCACATTCATACATGCATTCCTCATGTGAATAGCTATCATGCTGTAGAAAATCACCAACTTACTGCGTTCATAAACTTAACGTTCGGTTAAATTTTGTATAACTTCTGTTTTCAGGGAGTGCATTGATATTTCATACATGCATTCATCTTAATATGCTGTATCATGCTATAGCAAATCCACGACCCACCTCCCACCACTGACCCCAATGTGAAGGTCCACCGCACACCCCTTAACCCAATGTCAAGTTATATAATATTCGTGTTTTTTTGTAGAACTGTGCCAAGTTTGAGTGAAGGCTGCCAACAGGCGAGCTTCGTTGTCTTCTGACAACTCTTGTTAAATTTCACATTGACACCAATGTGTTGAAACTAACCTAGGCAATATTCGAAGAAGTAAACAACCGATAATCTCATTGCGTATATTACGCTCTATTTTATAATAATATGTGGAATTATTTTGTTGCCCATTAAATACCTATTCTATGCATGATCATCGTTTAATTACTTCGTAAATATGATAGAATATATTGTAACCAACATCCCGGCCCTGGTTGGCAGCACGGTAGTGTTATTACTGTCTATCTGGATTTGAAGTTAACAACAACGAACGTCTGAACTCATACTTATTTATTAATGCAAGAGCCTCGTGTCGTGTCAGGATGGCTCAAATGAACTTAACTAATACTACTATGTGACAGAGTACTAAGTTATTCAGCGTGACGGGAACTAACTGGTTATCTGAGTTGACAATAGGTCACTAGCGGTTACTGACAATATGAGTGGGTCAGTCGACTGACAAGTTAGTTAATGATTTGCGCAGCTCGCCTCCTTTATATAGACGAGATGCGAGCAGCAGCCGTGCGAGCCCCAATCAAATTTCACGCTGCAAATATAGCTTTAACCAATCAGCGCACGGTAACCAGAGACGCTAAATGAAAAATGTCTGCCATCCCAAAGAAACAAAATACAGCCATCAAAATCACACACATAAACATGTCCCCTAGACTAGTGACCAGATAATCGGTGCGGGCGCTAATGTGGCCGATCGCTATGGATCAGACTATTGTAGTGATACATAAATTATTGGTTGAAACCCCTTACAATAGGCTGCTGCACGAAAATAGGTACGAAAATACGCAGTGAATTCTGTGGAAAATCATAACACCCAGCTCCCCAAACTCGTCTCTAGTTTAGTTTAAACATAGTTTATTGCATATAAATACAATAGGCTCGGGCTACAAGTTCTCTCAACATTAGTTACAGCCCTCACCTAAGTGTTACAAAGTACAATAATTCAACAGCAATGGCGATACATGAATACAGGCATATAAACACGGATACAAACCAATAATCAAGCGATAAATATACAGTCAAACCTGTCTTAAGCAGCCACCCAAGGGAAGTTACAAAACTGGCTGCTTAACAGAGGTGACCTCTTAATAGAGGGTTGTGTTTTCAGGTACATTTCAGGTAAATTTTGAAAATTGAAATGAAGATAAAGATAACATAGACATGTATGTTGACTTGATAATACAAATGTAATTATATCATTGAATGAAATAAAAAATCTATCAACAAATAAAAACACCAATGTTCACGTCTTTGTTGTTATTTTACAGCCTATTGCAACTGCTAATCTGCAAGACTAATGTTGTAGACCACTTATAATAGATATACTAGATAATAGGGCATAATGTGGTATAATCGGAAATGGAGTGGGACAAGTTATGCAAATTATTTTATTTTTTGTCGGGTATTGGTCAAGTCGAATTTGGATTCATTTCCAATTGTGTATGTAAATAATGCATATGCGATGTCGACAAAAATGCAGTCAAATAAGTGCGACATTCGTCTCATATTCGACATACATGTATGAGGCCATTTGCTTAAATTATATTTGAGCCGGTTACACTCGGTCCCGGGCAATACACATCAATTATATCAGCTATTCGTGTTTTCAATTGTCAATTTTGGTAATTAGCAATGGGCTGTTCCTTTTTACAACATTTGTGTCGGTAACCTATAGAAATTACGAATCTACGGACAAGGGTGCAAGAACCCGGATGCGATAGGCTGTTCTTTCAATAATGCGCCGACAGTTCGGGCAACACAATTTGCACCTGTGAAACATACCCTCCCAATATCGCCGACGCGGTGGCAACGTGTTTGGTGTTTTTTAATTAACCCACATTGACTGCTGACATCATTGTTAATTCGCGCTTCGGTAACGACCGCCGCAGGGTACATTGAAATCGGGATTAGCGGTGACCGTTTAATGAAATTGGATCACTAGTTTGGGACGATAATTAATGACCGCTGGCCGCGTTAGACGAGTGACCGTTGAATGAAAGCGTTTTATATAGCAAAAATGCGCGGGGGGAATTTGAAGTGGCCGCTTAACGGCGGTGACCGCTGATTAAAGGTGACCGCCCGAGCAGGTTCGACTGTATGTTTACATAATGTATGGAAAGAAAACGGACAGAAAGGTAGAGAAGAGGTGGATAGTGAGATATGAGATTTGGAGAAAGAATAAAAGTTGTTTTTGTCGCCAAGTACACATACTACATGAGCAAATCCATCAATGTATTAGTACTAGTTGCAATAAATTTCAGTGATCATTAATAACCTGTGGTTGTGGATGATATTGGCAAATCGAATGGAATACATCGGATATTGGATTACGTTACATACATCTATCAACGAAGTTACTCAAATCGTTTTGTAGTTTTAATATAATTTTGTACAGAATTGAAGATAATAATATTGTTTTCATTGTTTTGTTCAGGTATGCCGTTCAAAAGCATGTGCGCGTTCAGGTTATGAAATCGTTGCAGTGACTGGCGTAGAATGAGACGCTGTGCATGATATTTGTTGCATTCAAAGAAGTAATGTTCAGCGTCTTGTACAATTTCGCTACACTCGCAGTAGGGAGTTTCTCTGATATGGTTATTGCAAAGATCGGAATTGAGACTGCTACATTTATTACGAAGTCTTGCATGCATAACTGACGAAAACCTGTCTCCCACTAAGTAATATGGTGGTATTTCATATTGAGTGTATAATTGTTTGGCGCATGCTGTTTTAAAGTGTCTAAGACTATCTACATTTCTCATTGAAGGATCAGTTTCATTCCAAAGTTGTACCACAAATGGTATAAATGATTGTTTGTATACTTCCAGTCGAGTAGTCGGGACATTTATATCAAATTGGTTTCTAAGGTTGTAACGAGATACGTTATTAACAGTGGGAGGAATCAGGTTGGAGATATAACTAGGTACTTGATTGTTGGTTGCTTTGTACATGATCGAAAGCTTTTGAATACTACGACGAACAGATAAAAGTTGCCATCCAACTTCTTTCCTTAAATTATCAAATGACACTGACCGTGCTAAACCGGTTACTATTCTCGCAGCTTCATTCTGAATTTTTTCCAACTCGTCTCTAGTACACCCAATATGAACAAATAGCGTGCAAGCCATTACTTTCCAGCATCAGAAATGAATAAGCAACAATATGATATAAGATTAAGGCAGTCATTGTCAGACACAAGAAAGATATCTGCTTCAATGTCGAAATGTCTGGTGTCAATTTGATATACAGTACCAGTACTCGTGATGACCAATAGTCGGCAACACTCATAATAATATGCGGCCGTCCACTGGTTCATACAGTCTCCGGGATGGCACACTACAACTATGATCCTTTACAACACTTCCGTGTACTAATAATAAAGGATATATGCATATTTGACATGCCTGGAGCCTGTTGTGTAAATAGTGAATATCTGTGTCTGACCATGATGGCCGAATCTACTGAAATGGAACTGATGGTTCCATTACATTTCCCCCACCTTAAAATCTGCACAACTTCCACGTTGTGCGTTTGTGTAAGTACATACGGACAACATGTTGCATCTGAATCGTTTGCATAAGTCCACTTTAAATGATTCATGATTACCCTAGCCATGTTATAATTTTCCCAGTTCTATTCTATTGTCAATGCATGGTACATCATCTTCACCTCATAGTTTCTGTTCTCCGAAGGTGGCTATTTTTAACGTGTACACATTAATGTAGGATCTTTCACATTTCGCTGTTGTAGGTAATTTAAATTACATATTAACATTACACAGTTCAGGTAATGCACACAGAGGACATTCCACATTCGAAATGCCCAACGCTAGCGAATCACAATAGCCCCAACATATGGCATACTCTAACAAATAACATAAAATGTAATTACACCAGTATCAACACACAGGACCCTTAGATTGGCTCGCCATGCTCACTTCCTTGTAAGCAGGTAATTAGCCTCACTCAACTATTATCATCATCATCATCATAGCCCAAATATAAACGAAAACTTTAACACCATAATACTAGTCCCTAATAGTGTATCGCTAGCTACTCCGTATACCATTTCCAATGTGGAGCCACCCCTGCCCATTACGTGTACAGTCAAACTTGTGTTAAGAGACCACTCAAGGGAACTGCCAAAAGTGGTCTCTTAACAGAGGTGGTCTCTTAATAGGGACAGCCATGTGGAGTGGGTACACGGATGATATATAAAAAACAACACAGTGACAACACAGTCAAGTAATAACATGTATACACACATATGTATGTTTATTAAAGTAATAACATGTACAATGGAAAACATAAGTTTGAATACACTGCAGCTCCATTATAACGCGGTGGTCGGGGTCCAAGATTTCAAACCGCGATCGAATCCGACCGCGTTATAAAATTTCGGGACATGCACGGGTACTGGTACTGCACGGGTTACTGGTATCATTCGCATTTCGGTTACCAACTATTGCGGGAATTCCATTAGCAACAGACCCATATAAAATCATGTCATTTGAACAGAAGTTAAAGTAATTATTAATAATGCCTATGACATACAAACTTGTATGTATTAATGTATTAAACATACGAGTTATTTATAAAATCATGCTTATTACGTTGTATAGTGCTCGCGATAGACAGACGCTTATTACAATGTATACTACTCGCGATCAACAGACGCTTAAACGGATTAATTGATAATAAATAATGCCTATGGTCACGTGTCCTGCCTATTCATGCGGTTGATACGTGCATAATCTCAGGATGTGGGGTCACGTGATCTATTGTTTACGTTGCAAGTCATATTGATGAATGAAATTTACGATTTAAGCGAGATTGCCTTGGGCTGCAGTGTAAACAATAGACCACGTGATCCCATACCTGACCCAGATAATGCTGAAACACCAGTCTATTTATAGAACGCTAAATACACGTTTTATGGATTATAGCCATCGCTTATAGCCGTGTTTCGAGCCGTGTTTTCATGGGCGCTGACAGTCGCCGACGGTCGTTAAACGCGTCGTATTTTGACGGAATGGGCCGTATTTATACGGTCGCTGGTCGCAGACAGCAGGTGGTCGTTCATTGCAAGTACGTTATTATGGGAAATTCGTCGGGCGGGATTCAAACCGGTCGCTTACAGCAGGTGGTCGTTTATTACAAGTGGTCGTTAGCACAAGTTCGACTGTACATTGTAATACAAACGCCTGCCTCCAGTTATGACTACATTTTACATTAATTACCCATGTTATAAATGCCACCTTCTGTAGAACATCATTAATTACTTTACATGCCAAGCCATTATCCTAATGCACAGCCTTGTCTACTATTATGCGGTTACTGGAACCGTTCTTAAATAAATTAAACACTGAAATATAACAAATCAATAAAGTCAACTATACATGTCCTTTTCATACAAATATACATATCGATCAGTCCTAGCAAATTCCACTACGTCCATGGCGGTTTTTGTTGTGACCCAAACTGACTAGTTTTAGTCCCCATGTATTCATACTGCATTTGGGAATTTCTAAGGTCACTGGCTTGCCAACCGTTCAACCAGCCTTGGTTCTGTATCGGTTTATCTGCAAATGTACCATATCGCTGAGATCCCGTTATTTCTCGGACATCTGCTGTCGATAGCTCCCTGGACGCTAACATTTCGGATATCGACTTTGGTTCCGAAGTCTCCACGTCGGCAGTTGATGGGACTTCTGGCATCACCATACCGCAGGTTGATGAACTTCTCGATGCTGCCATGTTGACTGTCGGAGGGTGCTCTGACGTCACCCTCGGAGTATTCTCAGCCAGTTTTTCCCTCTCCATCACTGCGCAGGTTGGTGATGGCAGTTCAGCAGTCCCCATATCGAGTATTGCTGCTCGATCTAGAAATTGGTCACCTACTGATTCCACCACGGCGTGTTGGATAGTACTACATTGATCTTCCGTTGCCATTAACCGTATATGAGAGGACGATAATGGTGATTCTGCCACTTCATGTAGTCCTTGATTGTCCTGCCGATTACTCGGACAATCCCGGATGAAATGTCCTGGTAAGTGACAACTGAAACAGGTGGGAGGCCCTGATCGACGCGGAAATCCTTGCTGCCATTGTTTTGGTGCTCCCCAGCGTTGTGGTAATCGCCTCAAAATGTCTGCATTGGTCTTCTCCCAATCATCCAGTCTGGTGATTAATCTAATCTAGTGAGTGCTCCATGTGTTGGAAGAACTGTAATTCTTCATCCTGCTGATATGTCGGTTTTACATTCACCATTTTAATGGTGGATTCCACGGTCGTCTGTGGTTCAGGAACACAGTAGAGGTACTCGTACATCTGGATTACTTCCACGGCGCTCTCCACTGTGTTACATCCCTGTAAAAGGCATTGGTATTTCAGATCTCCTGGTGCTGATTTCAGAAGTTGCTGCATCCCAAGTATATCATGTGCCTCTGTGCCCAGGTTTCCGTAGGCCTTCCGGGTCAGCCGCCTTACATCGTCTCCAAATTCAGCAATGGATTCACCTGGTTTCCGTGAACGATTTTCTAGCTGAGACGCCCAAAATGGCCCTTGTTTGAAACCATTGAATCGTCTTTCCAGTTTGTCGACGAGTGTGGCATACGTGGCCTGTACACTATCCGGTATATTCAGCAGATAGAGTTGTGCCCGTCCCCTCATACATGCCAAAAGGGTTAGTGCCTTGGTTTTTGGCCTCCAGTGACCAAGTTGTGCACACACCTCAAAATTACGAATGAATGACTCCCAATCTTCATCGCCCGAGTAGGTTTGTGGTTCCATAGTAGGTGCCCCATTACATATATCATAATGGTAATCTTCAGCAAAGTCCAAATCCGGTGTTATGTAACGACTATGTCTGGAATAGTCAGTGAGTCCATCATCACCTGAATTGCCACTGGAAAGTTTTTGTTGCGAATTACTGGAATAATCAGTGTGACCGCCCTGTCCATTCTCCATCATGTTAATCTCTACTTCAGAGTCGGAATCAGACATTTCCCCAGTAAATTTTCTTATTGTTGTAATGAAATCTGTTTGAATAAATGTTGTGTGTCCCTTCTCTATGAACTTATTCTTGTATAATCAATTTACAATAATGTTCTATGTTTGTGCTGTTTTATTTTTCAACGCACTTGCTGCTAATTTCTTGTTATATCACCTATTTATGTCATATCATAACATCGATGTTGCTATTTTCTTGTTACTTCAACTATTCCTGTCATATCACAACATCGTTGTTGCTAATTTCTTGTTACATCTGTTTTCGTCACATTTGTATCACACCGTTGTGGCTAATTTCTTGTTACATGTACTTTCGGTTTTGATCGGTAAATTTACCGCCACGCTGAATAATATTTCCAAAATTAATGAATAATAACGGTAGGCGTGAGTTCTTTTATGTTCGCGTAATAAACATCGCACTTGCTGACACCATTTGTAACCAACACCCCGGCCCTGGTTGGCAGCACGGTAGTGTTATTACTGTCTATCTGGATTTGAAGTTAACAACAACGAGCGTCTGAACTCATACTTATTTATTAATGCAAGAGCCTCGTGTCGTATCAGGATGGCTCAAATGAACTTAACTAATACTACTATGTGACAGAGTACTAAGTTATTCAGCGTGACGGGAACTAACTGGTTATCTGAGTTGACAATAGGTCACTAGCGGTTACTGACAATATGAGTGGGTCAGTCGACTGACAAGTTAGTTAATGATTTGCGCAGCTCGCCTCCTTTATATAGACGAGATGCGAGCAGCAGCCGTGCGAGCCCCAATCAAATTTCCCGCTGCAAATATAGCTTTAACCAATCAGCGCACGGTAACCAGAGACGCTAAATGAAAAATGTCTGCCATCTCAAAGAAACAAAATACAGCCATCAAAATCACACAAATAAACATGTCCCCTAGACTAGTGACCAGATAATCGGTTCGGGCGCTAATGTGGCCGATCGCTATGGATCAGACTATTGTAGTGATACATAAATTATTGGTTGAAACCCCTTACAATAGGCTGCTCGCACGAAAATAGGTACGAAAATACGCAGTGAATTCTGTGGAAAATCATAACACCCAGCTCCCAAAACTCGTCTCTAGTACACCCAATATGAACAAATAGCGTGCAAGCCATTACTTTCCATCATCAGAAATGAATAAGCAACAATATGATATAAGATTAAGGCAGTCATTGTCAGACACAAGAAAGATATCTGCTTCAATGTCTAAATGTCTGGTGTCAATTTGATATACAGTACCAGTACTCGTGATGACCAATAGTCGGCAACACTCATAATAATATGCGGCCGTCCACTGGTTCATACAGTCTCCGGGATGGCACACTACAACTATGATCCTTTACAACACTTCCGTGTACTAATAATAAAGGATATATGCATATTTGACATGCTGGAGCCTGTTGTGTAAATAGTGAATATCTGTGTCTGACCATGATGGCCGAATCTACTGAAACGGAACTGATGGTTCCATTACAATATGTATAACATATATGTGAATACTGCCTTGTTACTGTATCCTATACGGCACATGGAATGGCCAAGTCGTCCGGCCATCTTTGTGTGTTCCAGCCATCAGCCAGTTTCACCTGTTCTGCCGTTTAACAAAGAACTCAAAATGTGAAGTAGAACATATGGTATAATGTAGCTAATCACATGTAGAAAAGCCAAGAGAACAGACTCATATCAATTATATTACACCAAACTGTAAACTATGTCAGTTTTCTGCACAGGTTTGTACCTGTGTTTTTAAAAACATGAACCACCATTATAAATACCATTATACACAGAAAAGCGTACAGTGTATCACTTTTACCTGGAAAACCACACAACACATACCATATATATCCACTAAACTACTCGGTTATTAGCTATCAAATCCAGTGACATGTAGGCAGTTACCTGAGTGTATTGTCCCTGGTGTCTACTCACCTACTATGCAAGTAAATATGGCTTTACCTATGGTAGCATGTACTGTATACGGTAATGAATGTGTATTTGCAGCCTATTTGCAGTCCGGCACTGCAGATGCGCGTTATGAATATATATAGCGGAAGTAGTCGTATTTTCACCGGAAGTTGTTTATTTCATCGATGAGAACGTATGACTTTTATTTACATCGTATAACTATGTATTTCATGGGTAGGTAAATAATAAATAATTTTACATGTAGCAAAATAGTTTGCCCCCACCCCCTCATAATTGAAACGCTCCTACGCCTATGCATAATATAAAATAACCACTGCCGATGACGGGCGACGATAGTGTATGAAATAGAGGATATTCCATCGTACATTTTCAATAACTGCAAATAATACACGAGTATGCGTCGGCTTCCGCGTAAGCAACGAGTGAGCGTAGCGAACGAGTTGCTTGCACGGATGCCGACGGACACGTACGAATGTATTATTTCTGCTATTCAAACATGTACGATGGAATGTCCCACAGGGGTCCGAAGTTGTGCTGGGAAAAGTGTACTGGGTCCGAATCGGTGGGCGTCTTAGTCGGTGTGCATCTTGATGCACACCGACTAAGACGCCCACCGATTCGGACCCAGTACACTTTTCCCAAATCGGTGGGCGTCTTAGTCGGTGGGCATCTTGATGCCCACAGACTAAGACGCCCACCGATTCGGACCCAGTACACTTTTCCCAGCACAACTTCGGACCCCTGTGGAATGTCCTATTTATTACACTTCCACGTCGGATATATATGCACATTTAGTCTATTTTTGAGATTATAATCAATGAATTGTGATGTGCGCATGAATAGTTATACAATGACGTGTTTTCCTGCGTTTTGACGTTACGTTGTGTGACGTCAAATGTGACGTCATATAAACTTTTTGAAATCCAAATTACGCAGCGGTTTCTGTGAGCCAGATATATGTGAGTGCATGTTTGGAATGTGTTCAATCACATTAACATTCTAGATTAGTCGAGACCCTTTCCAAATGTTCAAATAACTTTATTTTGATTGTAATAAAAAATAAATATTTTGCATGGTAGCTCGTGGTTTCCAAGAAATCAGGCGCGCAATTACGGGTGTTCTCTTCAAGGTGTATTATTTGTAAGGAGTTGATTACGGGTTTTCTCTCACAGTGAAACCCATGCAAATAACTCGCAGGAGTGTAATAAACTAAATTTACAAATTGATAGCTTTACCATGGTGTTAGTATGCTACTGACAGTACGGGAGTATTGCATAGCTACTTCCCGCAACAAACATGATGTCACAACTTCTATATGCTAATTAAATTAGCTTATTTGAACCAGTGATACAATCCGTGTTTTTCCTTTTAATATATTTTCGTTTTTATTATAAAAACGGTAAAGTACTAGTACATTTACGACGTCATTTTAAGAACAACAAGAGTTCCAAAGGTCACAATATACGCCCGTCGAGGCAAGGCTATTCAACAAGGGGAGATAACTCACTGAACATCAATAGGCTTCTTCATCTTGCCGTGATAAACATGTATACCGAATTTGGTTACGATCGGTGAAGTAGAACTCGAGTTATTGCGTGGACAAGGATACAGAGTGGGAAAATTAAAAATGGCCGCCAAGGGGAGATAAGTATTCGGACATTTTTAAAAATCAATAGGCTTCTTCGTTTTGCCGTGATAAACATGTTTACCGAATTTGGTTACGATCGGTGAAGTAGAACTTGAGTTATTGCGTGGACAATGATAAGTCATCAGACATTTTTAAAAATCAATAGGCTTCTTCGCCTTGCCGTGATAAAGATGTATGTACATACCGAATTTGGTTACGATTGGTGAAGTAGAATTAGAGTTATAGTAGAGGGGCTTAGCATGATATAGGGGTCGAATCGTTCACTTTCATCTAACTCTTTGAAATGTTGGTCATAGATAGACATGAACATGGCATTTCATAATCTGCCGACAAATAAGCTCAATTTCCCCCGTGGCGGCCATATTGGACAAATCCAAGATGGCCGCCATCAGAATTTGGGCACATCATAACTTTTAAACTAAACATCGTAGAATCATGAACGATACCTCTATTTTGGGGTTTTCAGGGACAAGGAACACACTCGCCATATTATTATTGCAATTTAATGTGAAGGTCAAAGTCAAATCACAATTTCAAGGTTAAAATTTGCGAAATTTGTTTAAAATTATTGAAAATATGTTATTTATTCTAGGTTACACATTTGTAAAACAAATCGGTCCCTTCAATATCACACGCTATTATGTTGCTGTTTTCAAACAGTGTAGATCTAGATCATGAGATGGCTTGTAATCATTATGATCTACATTTTTTGCCACCATTTTCTGATTTTTCAATAATAATTGTGATCATGTCAGATATTTAGGGATGCATGTGAAAGGTCTAAGAGCTAGGGACCATCTTTTAAGATAATGATTCAGTTGTCTAAGGTGATTGATAAGTTGATAACCATGCAATATACTAGTAAGCAAATTCAATATGACCACCACTTCAACATGGGTATGTTTTAAACATTCACAAAATCACAACAACAAACATTCTCCAGATTTTCACATGATATAGTACTTAACTAAAATATAATGATACTCATTATTCAAAGCCAACTTCTTTTTATGCAATTTAAGATTGTTGGCAAGAACACTTACAGATTCAGTCTATGTTTGTCCTGTATCACCTGTCTTGGGACTTTCTGATAACTCAAATAGCATTAGTATATGCTATCTCACTGATCATCTGTTACATTATTGACACAGCCTCCTTCACACCTGCAAAGGGACGTACATCGCACCCCAGCTGTGTTGCACTTGCAGTGACCTCGACATGCTTTTTGACACCCGCAATGGAGAAGAAGGGAACACGCCTTAATGGCATTAGCCAGTGTTGTCCAGAACGGCAACCACTGGTTTGTTTTCACATCAAGCTCACAGCCCCACCTGCTGAAGTCAGGGATCTCCTGATGACACGTGACAGCCTGTCGCCAAATAAAACATGCCTGAAGGATTGACCTCTTTGAATGTTCAAACAGTGCAGCCTTTGTGGGAGGTATGGCCTCAAGTGAGCGTGATCCGTGTGAGAACAAATTTTGCCTCGCCTGGTTCACCGTCGCAGCACTGCAACTCTTGCTGTACATGATCAAATGAAAGCGCTCAAGCTGCTGCATGGGTACTGAGTCTATTGTGAATGTTTCAGGGTTGTCAGTAAGTTCTAGCAATGTCTCCGTCATCTCTGGCATGCTCTCCCATGCAGCCCATGCTGTCTTCTTTCCACATCCGAGGAGCTGAGACGTCGTGTCACATTCACTAAGGGCATGGAAGAGAGGAATGGAATGGACTGGAATATCTCTGTAGTTCTTGCCATTTCCAAAACCAATCCAGAGGTGAGAGAAATGAAACTGACTGAAAAAAGCAATGGCGAGAACGACAATATCACTATATACGGTGCGGACATATGCTCACTTATGCCCTTGCCGTGATGCGTGTGCTAGATGGAGGATGATACGCGAGTCTGCCTCACTGTGGTTGCAGGGTTGCAGTTCTGATGTGTCGCATGGCTTGTTGGACAAACCAGTTTCATCCTTTGTTGTAAGAATGAGGATGTTATCCAGAGTGATTTCAGAGAGTTTCTTGCTGCAGAAAGAGAAGAGTTCTTTCTTGTTCTTGGTGTTCATAATATACTTCTGCCAGTTTCTCTTTGGGATGGGTGTGCTGCCTCCTGTACCTATCTGGACCAGAACCACGCCGTAGTTGGGGGGTCTGTATCTTCAAGCTCGACTCTGGGTACGCCACACTGCATCGACCCGCTCAAAAGATGGAGTCAGATGACGCCTCAAGAAGGGAACTACATGCATGGGAACATAGTCGCTGAATGTAGCTGCACGAGTTGGCCGCACCATGTGAACCACCGCTGGCATGTCCAGGACCTGGACTGTGACATCACGAGCATCAGCGTTCGCTGTTGTTGGGGCACCGAGACACTTAAGAATATCGGATTGTGTCCCTGATCGCAGACCTCCACGATCAGCAAGAGAGGGTGGCTCACGTTGATTCTCAAATCTGAAGAAATCTGACATATCAGCATCTGGTCGAGACTGCAGAGAAAGGAACAACTGAGCAACAATAGCTGTGTTCTTTTTAAGAACACCCACTTTCTCGGAACGCTTTGAACGAACATCTGGGCGATTGACAAATGTATATATGCCGTTGCGCTTAATGGTGTCTGAGATGGCGACTGAAGCTGTGTGCACCCTGGTTTGAACATACTTGTCATGTAGAGATTGGCCGAGCTCATCTACCTGATTCAGTGATGCTGCCACCTCGGTTACCATGACATCGTGAGTGTCGATAGCAACAAGCTCATGACCGGTTTCCAGGAATGGGTTGCTGCGGTCTCTAAGCACACCCATAAACTTCTTTACATCAGTGATGAAGCGTACTTGGAGAGCATGCGACTCTTCATGATGAGCGAGAGATGTGTCACCCACAGAGAGTAGACTCTCAAATTGGTCAATTAGCCTCACATAATCGGGACCAGCTAGCATGTAGAGGGCAATCGCATCAGTATCATCATACATGTCTGACAAGCCACCAGCACCTGCCTGCATTTTGCTGTTGCTGTGTTCATGGGACTGGTCTTTGGCCATAAGCGAGAACTTGTGACGAGAACGCTGGACAACACAATTTCCCTTATTGGACTCTGCATATACGTCCGGGTGGTTCATAAGCAACTCGACCAAATCGTTCACATGGATGGGCACCCACCTAGAATAATTGGAATGGTCAAAGACAAAGAACCAAGGGCATAGTTCGTCCAGAACTTGGACGTAGAGTTCGAAATCACCCTCCCGTAGTGACACAACAAAGCGACACAGGAGGAGCTCCAGTTCTTTTATTTGGGACCAGTACTTGAACATAGGTATATGGCTTCTACGGTTCGTGTTCCATAAGTCAAATGATTCAGGAGGTCCCCGCACTTCTTCACAGTAGACAGCATATGCCTCTTGCCTGAGAAGCGACAGAGCTACAAGAGAGACCTGATGGGCATATCTAGTACGCTTGATTTGATGATCGTCTAGGGTTGACGCAGCTCTGCCGGCTGTAAACACCTCAGCCGTAGACATGTCCCATTCCCATCCAGACCCACGGATGAACTTCCGGGTCACAAGCTATGCTTTATCCTCGATGTGAAGTGTTCCCATCAATAACACATACTTGTCTTCGCCGAGGATCATGGGGAACTGCCACTGAAGCTGCTTTTCAATTGAATACAGAGGCTGGTCAGCGCCAAGGACGGGTGTCTGCCAGGGTTGTGGAAACTAATGGATTTTTTGACAAGGAGCATCACATGTTTGATGATACCAGGATATGTAGACTTGTCAGGAAACAGTGGCAATATGCCGATCTCTGCCGGGGGCTTGATGGAGCTAGAATCATGCAACTTGGAGTGATAACCTGACCAAGTCACAACCTCATCTTTCCCCAAATCCTCCTGTGACAGGAGTCCAGCAACATGGTTAATCCATTCCTCATCCCTTGCTCTGGAGCCAGGTATCCTATCATGAGACGGCCTAACTGGGCCACCCTGGTCACTACATGGTACAAACATGTCATCATGTCAGAGATCAACAGGTCGGACGATGACAATGGTCTGGGAGCTTGGGTTTAGTAGTATCCAAAGGATCAATTTTAACTGGATCATGAGTAACTCCCATGTTCTCACTTGATAAGTGATTGGTTAGTGTGACTGCCATGCCATGAAACTAACTCATCGTTTGATAGGTTGCTAGTCTTATTGTGGTCTAAATTATCCATATCCCCAGATGTGAAGACACCTGACCGCATATTGGTAGGCAGGACAAAACCGTCCTCCTCAATCTTCTTGCATACACTTCGAGCAACAGCCACCTTCACCTCACGAACGCGATCATACGATACAGAAAGACCTAGTTGGTGAAATATGTCAACAAGATGCTTGGAGCGCGTATTAGCAAATCTTTGGCACTAGCAGATGATCTGTTGTTTGTTGTTGTTGTTGTTGTTGCTGCTGTTGCTGGTGGTAATGAACTGCAGTCACTTATTTTTTGCACACCCTCCTATGACACGACATCCACTTCATCTTAGATTTGACATTCCATGTACCAAACATAGATATAGGCACCAAAACCAAAATGGGTTTTGTTGTCAAACACCCAGTTTTCATTGGCGACCATTTGGACTTATATTGTGGTCTTGACATGCATGTACATGTCTATAAAATGACAATAACTAACTCAGCATATTAAACAATAGAAGAATTGACAAATATAATATAATAATTGTGTTAAACACATGATAACATGTGTGAAACCTATATTTCCGACCAATTTTAACATTTATAATGTAATTGGACCTTGAACTTGAACTTGAATCGCAAATATAATATGACGAATGTTCTCCTCATCCATAAGACACCCAAAATAGAGGTATTGTTCATGATTCTACGATGTTTAGTTCAAAAGTTATGATGTGCCCAAATGCTGATGGCGGCCATCTTGGATTTGTCCAATATGGCCGCCACGGGGAAAATTGAGCTTGTCTGTCGGCGGATTATGAAATGCCATGTCCATGTCTATATATGACCAAAATCTCAAAGAGTTAGATGAAAGTGAACGATTTTTTTGCTAAGCCCCCCTACTATTATTGCGTGGACAAGGATACAGACTGAAAAAAATAAAAATGGCTGCCAAGGGGAGATAAGTCATCGGAAATTTTCCAAAATCAATAGGCTTCTTCGTCTTGCCGTGGTAAACATTTATACCGAATTTAGTTACAATCTGTCAAGTAGTACTCTAGTTATTGCGTGGACAAGCTGTGCCCGCCCGCCCGCCCGTACAAGATGAATACATACATAATACGTCCCATTTTTTTCAAACGGGCGTATAAAAAGTAACAAAGCTAAGCATCTCCAGTGAAATTATTATGTTCTTAATCCTCGGTAGACTAACATGCCATATCTCTTTATCATGTTTAACTTCATTTATTTTTTACTTTGCTATACTTTGTATCGATAGTAACGCCATAGTGCTATGTCTAAATCCTCGGTGGTCATTGAGCACGACTGTCACTTCGAAAGTTATACACACTTTGCCTATGTTTAGGTAATATGAAATATGCACTACCTATGACGGGCGACGTTAGTGTATGAAACTAAATTTGCCAATTGATAGCTTTACCATGATGTTAGTGTGCTATGAACGGTACCGTAGTATTGTAGAGCTACTTCCCGCAACTTATACCATGGTGTTACATCTTCTCTATTATAATTAAATAGTGTCATTGGAGCACTTCTCCTATTTTAACCAGTGATACAATTTATATATTCCTTTTCATATATAGTACATTAATAGCATAGGCATTATACAAACTGTATTAGTACATTTACGATGTCATTTTAAGAAAAGCTAACAATGATAAGCATCTCCAGTGATATTATTCCCAATTTTCACAATCTGGGTCGTCACTGAGCATGACTGTCACTTTGAAAGTTATACACATTTTGCCCATTTTGGTATCAATTGTGTTGAGTTTTATATTTACTTTTGATTAACCCAGTGGTGCTATGTCAGAACTATTTATATCCTGCACTACAGCAACAGGTGCACTAGACCCACACTTGCAATGTATACTTTTTTATGGTAGTCGTGTTCGGCAATTATCACGGATCGCTTGACTATGTCATACGGCTTTTAATGACCAAGCATTTGGTCGAAATGGGTCCAAATAACTCAGGCAAACGAAATAGGGCAGTATTATCGAGGATACGATAATAATGCGGCGAATTGCCGGTCTTGGCATGAGTCAGACGTTATGTGCTGCATTGAAAGTAGACAATAAGCATATGTACTTACCAGAGTTCCCAGTGAAAACTTGCATCTCAAATTGATCACAAGAATGGTTGAATGTCCGACTGCTAGAATATGGACACGAGAGTTTATATATATACATACGCTAGTGCATTAGATTCCTGTGATAGTACGCGTTTCACTAAAAGAACTCAGTGCCAACATTTGGCTTACAATTCTGCGTAAATGGACTGTTCTAACAGTCAGTCTAGCTCATGAGATTTCTTGCGAATTAATCTGAAATAATTCAGTCATCAGTAGATATGACCTACTCGGTATTCAGGCTAGCATCCAAGTCTGCATAAACAGTGTAAATCACTCAGATATAACCGGTGCAAAATCCAATACTGGTGGTACGTGCACGGTTTGGATAAAGCGCTATTCTATACAGTGGAGTATTCCACGGGAACAATATTTCACACACGAATACCTTTTCGATTGTCGTTAAATGGCTATTCGAGTATTGTGTAACCCGTGTTACAAATAATGGATGATAAACAAGACAGTCGGCTATAATTCGTGACAGTCACCCTGAGCTCCACATTGGCTAACGGACGGCGGGCATACCGGAAATATACCAGGTAGACCATTGGGACGAAACAGCAGAACAATGTGCCCTTATAAATTTGATACTACAAAACACCGTCCAGAGGTCCGCGATGATCGTCAAATATGACTACTGGAAAAATTATACATGACAAGTGCGATATATTTCCACTTGTTCATTTGTCTCGCGGATGGTTAAATATTGGACCAAATATCTTATTAGAAACTTGATTTTGTTTACAAGACCGCACTCTGGGTCCACAATATAAACCAAGCCGCCTAAGAATATTCTTCGAAGCTTCTTGTCGCTGTATTATACCACTAAGGACATACGTAGAGTACTCGTAGAAGAAGACGCAATAACAACAACAATAACTCAAAGTATACAACTTGCATTAGTCTACGTTGGCCTGAATTTGTCTATATTCAATGGGGTCAGACTACCGAGTGTGTTTCGAATGGTGGCACCAACACTGCGACTTGTAAGCTCATGAATAATTTTGTAGAAAATACACAGTCGTGCGTCTGTTCGCCTGTCAAAAAAAACCTCAGTAAACAGTTACTGGACATTGCAACTGAAATGTGACCTGGATACACAACCATTTTTGGCGCTCACTACAATCTACAGTGACTGACGTTAAGAAAGGTACTATAAAATGCAGAATGCTAACAGGCACGTACATGCTACAAGCCACCAGACATAGATTCAAGTAATCTGAAGATCCGCTATGCTATGCCTGCGCAATGGAAGACGAACTAATTACCCATATGCTCACCAGCTGTCCAATCTTGTTCAACACCAAGAAAAGAAGTGTATACAGAACTGAATAAAAAAAACATTCCTTGTCAATGATCGGTTTACATTAGTTGAATGCAAACTTCAATGTCAAAATCTCCATCACCAAGCTGATCTTTGAATTACAGTTATTTAACTGCCAACGTGATGTGGAACATATATACCGCCTTACAACGGAACTGTGCTGCAAACTAAACGCGAGACGGGCATTACAATTGCCATATAGACTCATCACCTACATAGAAACTATTTACTGTAAATAGCTTCATGAAAACGCATGTTATGGTACTAGAGGTGGAGGTCAGATCTAATCTGATGTATCCGTGTTCTGGGTGATTGGTTGTGGCACCAGTCAGCCTATCCATGTAAACATTCTGAGATTTTAGAATGCTTGTGGTGACACACATGTTGCTCTGCCTGACTGCCGAAATATTTCGGAGCAGGTGTACCCCATGCATGATCATTAACGGGTTTTGAATTGAAAGCTCAGCCGAATGTTTTGACAGTCATTGCCTGCTTCTGGCCCCGGCTTGCATTGGAGCTGTCTGGAGGTGACATTCCTGATTTGTTACTGACTATATGACACCATCGTGTGTGTCAAGTGCCGCATGGGATGGATTGGTTCTACCTGTGACCCGTTTTGCTATGCATCACCAATGCCAGAATCTACCCAGTTACCGCACCCCCGTACACCGGGATACGGAGCGGAATTACAATATTAGACCTAAGCAGTGACCCATTTGCCTTGCCCCAACAATAATTCCACATTAACATTCGGACTTTTTCTGGACCTATATGTCCGGGTATGGAACGTGATTCAGCCAATACCTACCATTAAAGGCATTTGTATAGGTTTTCTCAACATATAGGACCCTAAGGGCGGCCTACAAAAAGTAAAATTAAAACAAAATATTATTGAAAACATAACTCGCGCAAACGCTAATTTCGCTAAATGTAGCAGCCATATTTCCCGCTAATGCGCTCGCACTTAGTAGCCATGCTTTGACTAGATACTATGTCATCGACTACGTCATCGACAACATTCAGTTCTCGCATTTTCAAGTTCTGTTATTTTGTATGATCATGCACGTACATGTGTGTTAAGGGATTACCGTGTTTATGGCCGATGATTATATAGACGTATGCAATGCTGACAGGAGGAGGCTATCAGGAGGAGATGAACGAGGACACAACGCACGCCTCCGGTGAGGCTCGAACCCACGACTGTTGGATCAGCTCTCTCTCTCTCTCTCTCTCTCTCTCTCTCTCTCTCTCTCTCTCTCTCTCTCTCTCTCTCTCTCTCTCTCTTGTCTCTCTCTCTCTCTCTCTCTCTCTCTCTCTCTCTCTCTCCTCTCTCTCTCTCTCTCTCTCTCTCTCTCTCTATCTCTCTCTCTCTCTCTCTCTCTCTCTCTCTCTCTCTCTCTCTCTCTCTCTCTATCTATCTATCTCTCTCTCTCGATCGATCGATCGATCGATCGATCGATATTGATGCTGTATCAGGCCTTGCATGGCATACATCTAGATCCAGATCCATATCAGATATTCCACATTTTGTTTCCATTTGGAATTTGCATACATCCAGAATTTCTTTTGGATTTGTATTCGAGTGTTTTGAACTGTCACTCTCCATTTTTGTATTTTTCAACCCCATTTAGTTTGGTTTCTTAGTTTTATTCCATATACCTTTGGCAGCATCTATATTTACGCTTAATTTTAAACATGGTCTTGTCTTTTAATGGTATATAATTGTATGTATTCTTCTTTCACAATGGCATTACTATTTTGCTTTGGCATATGCTTCTTCTTTGTTGCATTATATTCCTCCATCATTTTTATATGTTATCTCCCTTGAGATAACATATTATGTCACGCAAATTTCTATGGGGGCAGCCATATTGTCGTGCTACGCCTAAATGTGGATTACGACCAAGAAAATAGTGCCGTACCAAGTTATCATATGGCGTTTTTGTCTGTCTTGCTTTGTATCTAAAACTCTACATATACTATTCTCTATAGTTTTCACAGCTTTGGGCTCAGTTTATCAGTTAAATTCTGGAAAATACGAGTCACGACATTTCGTGCGTATGAATACAGCGGCTGTTATATTTAGCTCTCACAATTAGGTAACAGTGACCAGTTAGCCGGCAGTTTCGTACAATTTGTGTATGGGAGTTTCAAACTGTAATTTATTTCTAGAGAAAACGTATGGATGGGAAAGTGTCCACCCCCTTTTACTACTAGCTCCGTACGTACTGTCCCGTGAGACCTAAAGATAATAGCTGCAGTATTTTTTTTTTGTTATTAAATGGTTTATTTCCACTTTTAAATACAACATGTACATTTTATAAGTTTACAAGAGAATATAGCTAAATGAAATACAATGATTACATACTATATTAAAAAGTGAAATGTATGGGAGAGTAAAGTAGTTAAGATATACAGAGCATGAAAAAGAAGGAAGAATGTAAGGGTTTCTTTCTCTGTGTTCACACCTGCTGGACCTGTGTAGCTGCAGTATTCATAAGCACGAAATGTCTTGATTATTATCTTCCAGAATTTAACTGATGAACTGAGCACAAAACTGTGAAAACTGTAGAGAATAGTATATGTAGAGTTTTAGATAAAAAGCAAGACAGACCAAAACGCCATAGGATAAGTTGTCACGGGTACTATTTTCTTGGTCGTACTCGCCGTTTAGGCATAGCACGATCAATGGCTGCCACCACAGAAATGTGCGTGACACAATATCTCAAAGGAGATAACATATAAAAATTGACCTATACAAATCACATCTCATATTTCGCGGTATGACTATATAAAGTGCGCTTGGAGATTTTGGGCACATTGGAGATTTCGCGGCGCATTGGAGTTTTATATGTTACATATCTTCTAAATATTATCATAACATTAATTGTTTTCTTGTTGTATATAATATACTGTTATACATATCTATAATATATATATTTAAGTCAAGTTGAATGCGCATGTGTAAAGTTGATATTAGAAACATTCCTACAGAATATATAAATGGCAGCGGCACATTGGAGATTTTGGGGCGCATTGGAGATTTGTATGTTATATATCTTCTTAATAAAAGCATAAACAAATGTCTTGTTGTATATAATATACGGTTACATATATATAATATATATTTATGTCAAGGCAAATGCGCATATTTAAAGTGGATTTTCTATCAATATTAGAAAAATATATACGGAAACATAATATGGCCGCGGCGCATTGGAGATTTCGGGGCTCATTCGAGTTTTATATGGTATATATATTCTAAATAAAAGCATAACATTCAGTTTTCTTGTTGTATATAATATATACTGTTACACATCTATAATATATATGTAAGTCAAGGTAAATGCGCATGTGTAAATTATTACAGTGGATTTTGTATCAATATTAGAAAAATACCCACCGAAAATGTAACTGCGACCTACTGGCGCGAGGTGGCGCTGTAAAAATAACCACTATGACGTAGCAGTAGTACAGCTTACCTGATTGGTGGATGAAGGTTTCTTATATAATATCGTTTGGATTTACGGACATCATGTATTTGTTGCATAATGTATTCGTTTGTGTTGTTTAATATATACGTTAATCGTTATTTTTTCCTTCGCCTAGTTATACTTGGATTATGTATACGTTGGTTGCAATCGTCGGCAACGACTATATGTGCGGAAGGCGGTTGTAATTCACGGTCAAACAGACAGCAGAGCCAGAATAAAAAAAAATGGGAAATTAAATGTTATATTTCTATTTTTTACAACAACAATGACATAATCCCCGACATTTCGTAAATTGATTCTGCAATGCTTTGCACAATGTTACTTCATCATAATTGTGCTTTGACAATTTCGAGTTGAAATAATCAGTGACACGCGTGTGTAGCTATGTTCAAACGGATGCCGTCGGAGGTCATCAATAGTTCGGCATAGCAAACAACTTATCCGATGATTTGACCTGGGACAGGTGTATTCTGAATTCAATGAAGCCACACCTATTGTATGCTGATTGGTTGAATCCATTTTGTTTATCTGTCCTAGTCAGTGACAAACGTGTTAAGCTACGTTCAAACGGATGTCAACAATAATGCGGCAGGTGTATATTGAATCCGCGAGGCCACACCTATGACAAGCTGATTGGTTGAGTCCAATTTGACAGACATGATAGAATAGAATAGCACACCAGGGTGCTCAATACAGTTCCGAAAATCCAATCTTGATGTGTTTGCTTTTACACATGTATGTATGTATAACTTTATTTCCGTAAATACTGTTTTCGAATACTAAAATATAACTAAATCACACATTGTGTTCGTTGACAGATAAAAAGAATTAAAAGTATATATTCAATTTTCACATGTACAGTAAATTCTTTACTATTTCTAATCTATTTTCCTACTGACTTGTTTCAAATAAATAGAAAATGTTTGGACTTGATGTTAAAAACTAAAGATGTTTTCCGGAAGAAAATCGTTGTTTTGCCAAATGGGGGTTACGTCGAAGCTTGGTCCATTATGTGGCTGTGACTGGAGAAATGGGGTTTGTGTGATTTGTGACCAGTGTAGGTCCTAATCAAATATAACACTCCTGTAGTCTAAATACGATCTAGATTGCATGTTAGTGTGTTTTATTGAAAGAATGCCGAAAAGTGCAGATCCTGTTCACACTGTGCGGATGTACAGGCTGAACTGCATCTACACTGGTCGCGAACTATAAGCCCGTGTTGTGTTTGACTTATTGCACCTTCTCAGTCGCAGTGTACAGCGGATGTTGACGCAATCTTCAAACAACACCCTACCTCCGTGGCAATTAGAGCGACTAATTTTCCCACTGCTGTCACCCCGGGCTTTAATCAGATACAGTGCCGAATCTACCTAGTGTGGACCCCGCCATTTTGCTTTGAATGACGTCGCTATATGTGTGACGTATGGCGATGAAATGACGTCAAAATCATGACGTCACGCACGTTCAATATATTTAAACTAATATGTGAGTGTGGCTGGAAAACTGGGGCTTATGGATTTTTCCACCAAGGTAGATCCAGAGCAGCCTGTTCACCGCACAGTCTGAACAGGATATATATATACACTGTTCGCTACCAGGCTACCACAAGGTGCATGATCACGTGATTACAACAACAACAACAATGGCTGAAAGTGTTGAAAGTGCACCCACTCCAAAGTAAGTATTATTTGATATTTTCCTTAATAGGCAACTAATTTTGATGAAATCAGGCGCAGCAAACGCGTCTTCATGAGCTGCATTTAGTGGTCCCCGAGGGTTCGGCTCATACTTCTGTCGTTTTTGCGAAGAATCGATTTCCGTGTCAGTAGACACGGAAATCGATTCTTCGCAAAAACGACAGAAGTTTGGCCCATGGAACAAAGACCACCAAATGCAGCTTAATAAGACGTGTTTGATGCGCCATATTTCATCAAAATCCGGTACTTAATAAGGACAAAATAAAAGAATATGTACTTTGAATCGGAGGGCTTTTGGAAGTTCCAGTACTTGTTTTTGTTGTTATAACCACGTGATCATACACCGTGTACAAGGGTGTGCTATTTGCTCTTGTGCAATACTGATAAACACATAATCTACCCTGATATTGTAACACATAGATAATACCTACCCTGTATGTTCTGGATCTACTCTGATATTGTAACACATATATTTGCTACCCTGTTTGATCAGGATCTGTACTGCATATGCGCATTCACTTTGACTTAAACGTATATTATACATATGTAACGGTATATTGAACAGAAACAAAAGAAGAATTTAATGCTTTTGTTAAGAAGATACATAACATATAAAACTCCAATGCGCCCCGAAATCTCCAATACGCCGTGGCCATATTATAATTTCGGTATGTATTTTTCTAATATTGATACAAAATCCACTTTACACATGCGCATTCACATTGACTTAAATATATATAATACATATGTAACAGTATATTACATATAAGAAGAAACAAATAAAGGTAATGCTTTTATTAAGAAGATATATAACATATAAAGCTCCAATGCGCCGCAAAATCTTCAATGCGCAGCAGCCATGTTATATTTTAGTTAGGCAGTTTTATAATACTGATACAAACTACACTTTATACGTGCGCATTTATCTCGACTTAAATACATATTATACATATGTAACAGTATAGTATATACAACAATAAAGAAAAATGGATCTTATGCTTTAATTAGATTATATATAACATATAAAACTCCAAATCGCCCCCGAAATCTCTAATGCGCCACGGCCATATAATATTTTCGGTAGGCATTTTTCAAATATTGATACAGACTCCACTTTACACGTGCGCATTTACTTTGACTTAAATAAATATTATACATATTTAACAGTATATTATCTACAAGAAGAATGTTTTGTAATGTTTTTATTAAGAAGATATATAACATATAAAACTACAATGCGCCCCGAAATCTCCAATGCATCGTGGCCTTATTATATTTTCGGTAGGTATTTTTCTAATAGTGATACAAAATCCACTTTACAAATGCGCATTCACCTTGACTTAAATATATATTATAAATATGTAACAGTATATTATATATAAGAAGAAACAAATAAAGTTAATGATTTTGGGTATTAAGAAGATATATAACATATAAAATGTCAATGCGCCGCGTGGACCGCACTAGCTAAGTGATGGGCGCGTCGGACAGCTGATCCAACAGTCGTGGGTTCGAGCCTCACCGGAGGCGTGCATTGTGTCCTTGAGCAAGACACTTTATCCACACTGCTTCAGTCCACCCAGCTGTAAATAGGTACCGGCTAATTACCGGGAACCTCGATTGTATATGAAATTGTATGTACATGTATATATGAAATAAATTATAATCTACATCTCTAAGTCCCCAACAGAGGTTTGAGATTAAAGGTACATGCCCACGCAGTAGGCACAAAATGTTCTTTATATGAATTAAATAAGTGTATAATTATGTCACTATTCCACCAGTTCTAAAAATTACGAGTGCCCACTATACAAATATAATCATTTATTAATTATCAATTTACTGTTAGCGACGCGCGGCGGTAACAGTCTATTTTGATAATGTGCGGGGACGACGACTTTCACACCATGGCTTGCGGTGCGCATGCGCAGTATACTACGCGCGCCAGTAGGCTTCCCAATATGTAAACAAGAATATCAACATGTCGAAACGTCCAGGACGGAAATTGTATGAAACGGCGTCGGCCAAAAAAAAAGGTGAAATTTCTGAGGGACAGGCAGTACAGAGAGAGAGAGTGGTTAATATTGGCGACCAGATCACCAAATGGAAAGAGTTACGTGGAGATTTAGATTTGGACGCGAACAGAGATTTTTCTTTTCAATTTCCGATACTTCACTGCGCATGTAAAAGATGTGATATGATTGACCGTGTCACGTGACGCGTGTTGGTAAAAATAGCACGAGGTCGGAAAATACCCTTTCTGGTCGCGGCATATAAAATGCGATTTAACACCAATTAACACGCGCCGTAATTAAAAATAACTCGTTAGTGGGTAGACAAGTGGCTCATATAAGGCATGACAGAAAATGAAAAGTAGTAGTACTGTGTAACCTGCTGCGTGGGCATGTACCTTTAATGGAAAATAGATAGATAGAAATCTCAAATGCTCCCAATGGGCCAATGCGCAGTTTAGTCATACCCCATATTTCGTCAATATTTTGTGATTTTCAGTTGTAGTTTTGCACAAATCTACGAAAATGGCGAATTATGGACAGGTTGTTTACAACTTTCTTTTATTTCTAGCATATTAATCCATTGATTAAAAAATAGTAACATATTTCGAATGCTAGTTCTAGTTTTGAACCTATATTTTGTATTGTAGTACTCCATTTTAATGGTATCTCCTTGTAGGATTTTACCCAAAATGGCGCATTATAATTTAGCTACACCCGGAAGTGCTGAGCCATAAACCGTTAGTCGGCATGTGCTGGAGTCGGGACGTTTCACACAATAGCGCATATATTGCACAAAAAGATAGCCGTATGACATTAGGTGGATGACATCAATTATGTCTACTGTTATGCTATAGAGAAACTTGAAAATATGTTAAATAACTTTTGTAGTGTTGTGTTTCTTTACATACACAATGTACAAGAACAGGTTATATAAGCATTTGAAGGTACTCACCCGGTCACCGTATGGTTTTCCACGTGTCAAGGACTCAAGGTTATGTAAAAATATTCTTGGTTTAAGCGCCACAAATAAATATCACTGCAGTCGTCAGTGTCAAGTCTTGGAATACAATCGTATTGGTTCATTTGGTCGGCTCATCATCCAGAACGGCCCAATTGGTTCCGGAAAGGCTTGAGGCAGAATGGAACCACAGTGCAAGGAATAACGGGAATGTACCCAAATAACCCAAGTTACGCTACACTATCCTCCCTTTCATTTGAGACTTGTTGACATGGTAATTAATTTATTGGCACCATTTCGTTCAGCCCCGCATGTAACGGGGACTAGTTAGTGTAATCCCACATAATAACGGGAATTATAAACGTTTCCAGTAAGAGCGCTACATGGTCCCGCGATTTAACGGGGAAATATAACGTATCCCTATCTTAGAAATATCCTGTACGATCCAGATTTACAACAGGAAAGCAAATCCTGTAAACTCCCACACTATAATTAAAACATAATTATATGTATAATCACACATATAGCTGGAACGTAGAGGAATCCATACCTTGGAAAATTATTTGTGTACAGTCCCGCGTAATGACGGGGAACTAAACGATTCCATATCTTGGAAAACTTTTCTGTAAAATTCCGCACAAAACGGGAACTAAACGATCCATAGCTTGGAACAGTAGTCTGTACAGTCCCGCGTAATGACGGGAACTAAACAATTCCATATCTTGGAGAAAAAAAAAATTCTGTAAAATCCCGCACAAAAGAACTAAACGATCCTTAGCTTGGAATAGTAGTCTGTACAGTCACGCGTAATAACGGGAACTAAACAATTCCATATCTTGGAAAACATTTCTGTAAAATCCCGCACAAAACGGGAACTAAACGATCCTTAGCTTGGAACAATAGTCTGTACAGTCCCGCGTAATGACGGGAACTAAACAATTCCATATCTTGGAAATATTTTCTGTAAAGTCCCGCACAAAGCGGGAACTAAACGATCCTTAGCTTGGAATAGTAGTCTGTACAGTCCCGCGTAATGACGGGAACTAAACGATTCCATATCTGGGGGAAAACAATTCTGTAAAATCCCGCACAAAACGGGAACTAAACGATCCTTAGCTTGGAATAGTAGTCTGTACAGTCCCGCGTAATGACGTAACTAAGCGTACAATGTTGATCCATGAAAACCACTTACGGGAATCCATAAAGCTGTCTCGCGTTCATTACCGTTGTGTCCAGGATGTACGACAGGCTCTCTCCCCTGAGCTTGGCAACTTCATTGGAGAATCCGTTTCCACGAGAAGTCGGTTGCTGGGGACTGATCTTAATGCATCAATCTGTTGGGAAGTAAAGTGGATGACCTGTCCTGAGAAGGAGAAATAGCAGTTGGGAAAGACGCTTAACCATATCCAGACTTGAGACACCTCGTTACCAAAACAGTAAAGATGAACCGGCTGCTCCCGACAGCAGTGATCTCTCAGTACCTCCCGGACACAGGCGTTGGCATCCAAACCATACGTATCATTTCTCGAACCGCGAATGTGGAGAATCACAGGCTTTATTCCATCGTAGAAAGGGAGAATCGACTCCAACACATGTCCTTGCTGGGCCCACAATTCCACGTTCACGGTCCTGTCTATTCCAATCTCCCCAAAGGCTGCCACAGCAGGGGATGCAACATAATTCCGTAGTTGGTGGAATTGCTCTTCTGTAAACTGCTGTGCCAGCTTCGGGTGAATCCCCACTGCCGTTTTCCACAGTAGAAAGGATTTTGACGGACAGACACCCGTGATGAAAACAATACTGTGTACTAATTTTTGTCTCGCCCGCAAGGTTTTGCTTGAGTCGTCGTCGTCATCATTCAATGTTAAGTTTTCGTGTTACGGTCATTACTTCAACACCTTATCAGCTACAGTCATCAAACTTTATACATACCTTTACTATGATATGTAGATGAATATAGGACTATTCTCGGGGCCCCAGGGTCAAGGTCAAGGCTGAACAAGGCGAGACATTTGATTCCGCGGAATTCTTGTTATGCATTTAGTGTTACCCTTGTCCGTCCGTCACCAACCTTGTAATTCATAAAACTTTTAAACCCGAATAGCGACACACTTGAAACTTGGTATGTTGTAGTCGTAACTTCATGACTGTCTTGATATACAGTCATGATGGCTTACTCTTGTAAAGTGGCATTTTCAAAAACAGTGATTAATTTTCAAATTTACATATAGTTTTAAATAAAATAACTTGTAGGTTATTTCAGTACGCATGTAAATAGTAGTTGTGAAATATTTAAGCTTTCATTGTTTATAGAAATTGAAAAGAAATCATTTTTATTGACAAAATTCATGAATATCTAGGTAAAAAAATAATTTTGTTTGGTAAAAAATTGTATTGAAATCAACAATATAATGCTGGTGTATGTTTGTAAATGTAAACTAGGGTTCAATCCAAGTGTTTATGCAATTAGATGCTGTATATTTTCAGTTTTATTAGCCAGGTTTTTGAAGAAAAAAATCCAGGCTATTGGATTGGCGAAAGCCGGGCGGGCGGCGTCCACAATCAATGTTAAGTTTTCGTGTTTGAGTCCATTTCTTTGTTACTGTACCACCTAGGACCACCAAACTTTCACAGCTTCATAACCAAGGGGTGCCTACCACATACAACTATCCAACATGTGACCATTTTTTTTACCTTCACCTATTATTTCTACGTAATTGACTTAGCCATTTTCAACGTTAACTTTTTAACGTACGTCTGGTTAAAGTTTTTTGGTTAAAACTTTTTCGTTATACTATATCTCTGCAACTGCTTCGCCCATTACATGTACCTTGAAACTTCACATGGGTGTTTATCATCGTCCATATTTTCATTCTAACCCCCAACCATGCGGCCCCTGTGCGCAATGTCAAGGTCAAATTACTTTGAATTTATTTGTTAAAGTTTTTTCGTGTACTATATCTCTGCAACTGCTTCGCCCATTACCTTGAAACTTCACATGGGTGTTTATCATCATCCATATTTTCATTCTAACCCCCAACCGTGCGGCCCCTGTGCGCAATGTCAAGGTCAAATTACTTTGAATTTATTTGTTAAAGTTTTTTCGTGTACTATATCTCTGCAACTGCTTCACCCATTACCTTGATACTTCACATGGGTGTTTATCATCATTGTCGCACCCGCTTGCGGAAAGCGCGATATCGTCGGCATTTTGGTATACGTACGTCCGTGTCCGGTTAAAGTTTTTTCGTTAAAGTTTTTCCATCTACTATATCTATTTTTTTAGTGCCCATGCCTCGCAGGCGCGACATACAGGCCACGGCCATCTAGTCTACAAAAAGTGGGTATAATTATGTTATCCAAGTGTCTATGCTTGGAAAAAACCTGGCCTTCGTGGCTTTGCCTCGTTTCTTGTTGTGTTTATGTCCATTTCTTTGGTACTGTACCACCTAGGACCACCAAACTTTCACAGCTTCATAACCAAGGGGTGCCTACCACATAAAACTATCCAACATGTGACCATTTTTTTTACCTTCACCTATTATTTCTACCTAATTGACTTTTCAACGTTAACTTTTTAACGTACGTCTGGTTAAAGTTTTTTGGTTAAAAGTTTTTCGTTATACTATATCTCTGCGGTGGGTGGCAGGTGGGAGCATGCGATGGGTAATTTAACGATCGGGTTCATCCTTACCGGAATCCCGACTGGAGACCTGGTTTGGCCCTCACATATGTCTTTGGCATTTTGTATGTGACAGTTGAATCTGGTTATACCCCTTATAAGAGTAATCCTACCGGTATTACTTTTAAATAGGGGAAGGGGCCAAGTGACTTTGGTGCGGTATGGACCTGGCACCAGGTCAGGTTATTCTAATTTCAGGGCTGAATATGTTGTATCTCGATGTAAATATTCCGTTCTGATTTTGGGATTTTCCCCCCAATACAGCAGGTTAAAACGGGGTCGAACCTGTTTGCCCGGCCTTACATGACCTTAGCTGTTGATAGGCCGTTAAACACCAATAAACAAACAAAACTATATCTCTGCAACTGCTTCGCCCATTACCTTGAAACTTCACATGGGTGTTTATCATCATCCATATTTTCATTCTACCCCCCAACTGTGCGGCCCCTGTGCCCAATGTCAAGGTCAAATTACTTTGATTTTTTTTGTTAAAGTTTTTTGTGTACTCTATCTCTGCAACTGCTTCACCCATTACCTTGATACTTCACATGGGTGTTTATCATCATTGTCGCACCCGCTTGCAGAAAGCGTGATATCGTCGGCATTTTGGCATACGTCTTAGTCTTTGCGTTTCACAGACTATACATAATATATACATATTTATGCCCCTATGCGATAGCAAGGGGGGCATATTGTATTGCTCTTGAGGTTCCGTACGTCGATACGTACATCCGTCCGTCCGTCCGTGTACATTTGCGTCAAAAAAGTTTGTAAGAGTTTGTCCAACATGTAATACAGTGAAACTTCGATGGGTCGAACCCTGGTAAACTCGTCAGCCATGCTTGCCTCGAACTAGCCTTTAGGTCCCGGCAGAATTCCTATATAAATACGTTAAAACTACCCGGTATAGGTCAAACTTGTGAAAGTCGAACAACCCTCAATGCCTCGAATCGCTGTCACGCCCGGTCGTGTATAAATCCACTATAAACACCACAAAAACACGAACATGTCGGACGATTGTCTCCAGACTAGTTGATTGACTTTCACACCTATTGTTAACCGGTTGTCAAACAAATCTCAAGTGGTCATTTGAGCGTATACAATAACGGCAGTCGTGACCAGCATACGTGGTAATTATGCATTGACCAATGTCGGCGAAGTTGTTAGTTAATTAAAGTGGTAATTTATGGGACTGGGTTCCATGTGATAGTAAATTATGATATGCAGTGAATGTGGTTCCGGGTCCGAAGTAGTGATGGGGCGACTGGGCATGCATCTATTGATTTATCAGTGTATGACGAGCGATGTAATTTTATACCTATACCTACAAGCATGCGCATCATTTTATGGCAAATACATATTCACTCACAAATATTTATATTTGATTAGATAAATATTTGTCTTGAAATTACGCAAATGCCAATAGGTACAAAATCAGAGATGCTTTCACATGATCGTATCGGACGGGGCAATCAAGTCCGCCAATTGTATTTCGTAATCATTTTCTGTTGTTCTATTGCTGTATAATGGCTATGTAAATAAAAACACACATGAGTTTGCCGCTTTCTTTATTTTATTAAAGCCTGTTTCAGTTAATAAACGACTGTGACAATCAACCGTAAATGCAAATGTAAGCGCATTTATATGAAACAACGTGTCGTAATGACGACTTGTTTCACTTAGTACACTGACCAACTCGTAGATCTGAAATGGTTACAGTAGAAAATCCCAATGGGTCGAACAGCGGATGGGTCGAACTAAAACTTAACCCCGCAGGCTGTTCGACCCATCGAAGTTCGACTGTATCTTCAATATTACGCGCTGGATTGCTTCAATACTTGGACACTTGAATCACCTTAACATTTGTTACACACTCTTGCCACCATTAACACGACCTTGACCTTTGTCACTTTTGAAATGTCGCTGAAACATTTAGCCATTTTGTTAAGTCAAAAAGTTTATAAGAGTTTCTCCAGTTAGAGTTCAGTAACTGTATGCCACGGGGCATATCCATGGTTAACACACATTATGTCTAGTTACAATATGCAATGCAGTGCGTTATCAGACGTCGGTAAACATAATGGGTTTACAAGGTCTAACAAGTTCACATAACATATTTATCACACAAACCTTAGATGTGGTCTATGAGGCGCATCCTTCAACCAGCTCACATGGTGGGGTTAGCCTGCAAATGGTTAGATAAGTGCAAGTTACAATGCGGGTGGGCAGGGTATATGCCATGGGCAGCGTAAACGGACCAATACCACGGACACGCACAAAAGGTAGCCGGACACAAACTACAATATGACAATCAGACACGAAATACAATACAGCAAGCCCGAAATCACAAGTCCCAGTGTAATGTCTTGAGTTACAATGTACATGTATATAGAAAGCAAATTGAATCCTGTAGAGCATCAAGTTCTGTAAACTGGCGTATATTGGTAGCTGCTGGATATGAGGTGATGCAATATGTATAGTCTGTTTCCAAAGTACATTGTATACATAGGCGGTAAATGGCGAAAATACGATGAAAGAATAACAAAGAAACAAATATCATATCATGGTTTTAATGTGAATAAAATACATAAAATAGCAATAAAATCATCTGCTACACTAATATTAACCCTTACACCGCTATCTTTTTTTTTTTGTCGTCTGCTGTTTATTTGCTATTTTCAATTTTTATCATCAAAAACATGCTTTGACAGTACTTTAGAATAATTTACAACATGCTTTGACAGCACTTTAGAATCATTTCCATTGGAAATGATTCTGAAGTGCTGTCAAACCATGTTTTTATTGAGAAATAAGGCAAGATATAAAAGCAACAGCAAACGACAATTGTTGTATGTAGCGGTGTAAGAGTTAAGGATACCCCAGAAGTTGTTCCAAGGGAAGTTACTCATGATTTTCCAAGTTCAGTAACCTATTTATATGATTATTGTGAGGGATTGTATTATTCAGTCTGGTAGTGGGTATGGAGCTACTGCCCCCGGCCCCTACCCGGGACAGCAGCCGTATGGAGCCGCTCCAGGACAGCAACCAGTATAGGGCCCCCGCGCCCGGGCAACAAGCGTACGGGGCCCAGCCTGCTGGTCAGCAGTCATTCGGGGCGCCACAAGGTACTTGGTCACGGTGGTAGTAGGTGCCGACATTCAAGGGTCAAATTGGTAGACCAAATTAGAGATATGGTTGCGACTGGAGAAACTGGGTTTATGGGTTTTGCGACCAGTGCAGATCCAGATCAGCCTTTGCATCAGCACAGTCTGTTCAGGATTTGCACAGATCACCATTCCATCAATGAAAAACCTGTCATACTTCTAACAAACAATATAGATAATTATCAGGCTACATGAGTTTACTGTTGATCAGGAGCTATACTGGTCACAAATCCCATAAGCCCCATTTCTTTGGTCACGGCCACAAAAGTGATATGCAAAATTTAGTATTGTTTTCCGTACGTATAGCAAAGTTGAAACCTGTGTTGCAAATTGTAAGATAAAATACAAAAAGTGGTTTTCAATTGCCCAAATGCTCCAAAGGGTAACAATTTAAAACACTGCTCATAGTTTTCTTACCCTGAATGTATTTTAACCATTCCACCCATATGTAAGTATTCCACCCATTTATTAATTAATCCGAAAAGTAATAACTTCCTAAAATAAAATAGCCTGAAATAGTGCAGATCCTGATGAGTTGCTCATTACAAGATGGCTCATTTAGAGGTACACCAGGGCTCCAGATAAGGAATTAGTAATTGAGTATTGTTGCTCCATCATTTCTGAAGCAATTGGGTGTTTCAAAATTTGAATTGGGTAAAATAAAATCACATTATTGTTTACACATCAACAGACAGCAATTATTGAATAGTTTGCTTCAAAATTAAAACATGTCTTGACATTTCCTTAGAATTGTCTCCTTGGAGACAATTCTAATGAAATACCAAGATGTGTTTTCATGGAAAATAAGAAAAATATGCTATAATTGTGGTCTGTTTATTGTTTTCTGCAGTATGATAAATGTACCACAAAATTTGTATTGCTTCTTGATACTCGCTACTCCTGATTTCAATTGGGTGTTTGTCAATTTTAATCGGGTATTTAAGCAAATACGCAGCTTATCTGGAGCTCTGGTACACAGTTTGTGAACGTTGACACTGATGGGGATAATATTTATTTAACATTATCCTCTCTGTCTAAATACACTACACTTGCGTGAAGTTCTAATTGGTGTTTTTAGACAATACAAGATGCAATCAGTATAACATGTGATTTATATGTAATGTTAATTCATTAGAAAGGTAGTATAGAAAAGATTGTGTTATTGTATCATGCGATCACTCTAAAATAATAAGTAGACAACCCTCACATGTAAAATTCACACAAATTACAACATTTCCGAGTAGAATGGCTAATACCGTTTGTGTTCACACGCGGTATTAGCCATTCTACTCAGTAATGTTGTAATTGTGTGAATTTTAATGTTGGGGTGGTCAATTTTGATCAATTATTTTAGAGTGATCGCATAATACATTAATACATTGCCTTTCTAATTACATGTAATTAATAATACAAATAATCACCTTGTATACTGTCAGATGACATCTTGTATTTGTCTAAAAACATCCCAAATATTGGGTGACAAATTAGAACGTCGCGCAAGTGTATGTGAAAGTAAATTGACAATCCTAGTGATCTCTGTCTACACTGTTCATCTGGAAATATCATGTTTGGACTGTTTAACCCATTATAGATACAATTATAGTAGTACCGGTATGAACATTTTATAATTTTTTCCTGCTATTTTCTCTGTTTCTGTTCGAAAGTATATGTTGTTACCACTCATATACTTTAATGGAGAAATAAAGAAAATAATAAGATTTTTGTTCAATAAAATGTGTTGTACTCATAGACTTCAATGGGTTAATATGGTCAAATTACCGTAGTATGTGAAGGGAAATGTCTTTGCATGTCAACATCCGCTTGTGGTCAATCTTCAATCATATTGAGCATCCTTTAGTACATATTGTGAGCCATTGGTTTTAACCTGCCCCCAATGCAGCAGGTTAAAACGGGATCGAACATGTTTGCCCGGCCTTACATGACCTTAGCTGTTGATAGGCCGTTAAACACCAATAAACAAACAAACATTGGTGAACCACTATTAAACATGTGACCTTGACCTATGTTCACCACATTTGATGAGTGTTTCTTGGTTAAAGTTTTCGGTCAGACTGCAATCTCCGATTGCATACAGCCACCATACACGTACTTAGCCATACCATAATTATATTCACCATTACATTACAAACCATCAAACATGTGACCTTCAAGTGACCATGACCTTCTTTTGCCACATTTACTTAGCTATTTTCCTTGTTAAATGTATATACTTCACAAACAATTATAAAACACGTGATCTTCAAGTGACCTTGACTGATGTACTTCCTTGTTTTACTTGGTTACATATTTTGATCAACCTTCTATCTTTAGTACTATTAGACCTACAACCACCATCTTGGCACCGAATCATGAGTCAGTGATCATAAACCACTGTTACCTGATAAACAGAATGCCATGATAGTGTCTTGGTGTTAACCCAGCTGTTGCTTTTATATATTGCCTTACTACTCAATAAAAACATGGTTTGACAGCACTTCAGAATCATTTCCAATGGAAATGATTCTAAAGTGCTGTCAAACCATGTTGTAAATTATTCTAAAGTGCTGTCAAACCATGTTTTTGATGATAAAAATGGAAAATAGAAAATAAACAGCAGACGACAAAAAATTAGGATATCGGTGTAAGGGTTAAGTTGAACCCCTAGAAAGCTGGAAACAAAATTTTTGTCTGCTGCTGTTTTATATTTTGTCTTCATTCTAAATAAAAACATGGTTCAGAAGCACTTTAGAATTATTTCCATTGGAAATGATTCTAAAGAGCAGTCAAACTTTGTTTTTGTTGATAATAATTTAAATTAAACAATAAACAGCAGACGACAAAAGTTAATTCAGCGTTGTAATGGCGAACAGGCTCGCCTCAGAAACAGTAGGAATTCATTGATAATACTCAAAATTTCTACATGTTTCCATGCCTTCTCTGGTAAACCTGATACCAAAGACCCTAGCCTGGCAGCGTTTATACGTTATTTCAGGGCAGGCTCCGTATGCTGGGCAGCCTGGGTATACCGGTCACCCCGGGGCTCCACCACCGCAGGGATATGGTGCTCCAGCAGGTGTGTGAACATGGAACAAAGGGGGCCTTCCTCTTGAGGTTCCATGTGTATGTCCGTCCGTCTGTGTACATTTATTTTGAAAAGTCAAAAAGTTTGTAAGAGTTTCTCCAGTTAAAGTCCAGTATGTCACGGAGGCATATCCATCTTTTACAAACATAATGTCTAGTTATGTTTATTGTTAGAAACAACCTATTGATTTTCTGATGAATTACCACCCCTCAGTGTTTAACACTTTGAACCCGAAAGCCAGCTATAGCGGTTTATGCAAACAGTGTAGATTCGATGAGCCGGCTCGTAACGAGCCGTCTCATCAGGATCTGCACTTTTTGACAGTAATTTTCATATTTTTGAGAACAAAAAATACACCCTTTTCATTAATGGACTATTTACAAATAACGAATCCCGTACCCTGATCGAGCCAACGGGATTCGACTGTATATGTTTATTGCATAATATGGGCTGTTGCAGTGCAGGAACATAGTGTAACAATTATGTAATTGAGATCACTACACAAAATGTGTGCTTTGATGCATAATGTTGTGCTGATGCAATCTATAAAATTTAACATTTGTGTTGATTTAATATGATATTTGTGGAAAAAATAATTTGACCAATTTCATAAGAAATGAGATACACAGCCTCATTTCTTATGAAACCAGTAAACTTGTTTTTATTTGTCGGTCCAGGCGGTGGCCGGGGTTATCTGTGCGCCCCTGCTCACTTTCTCTAGTTTTCAAAATATATCCAGCCATCTCGCACCATCGGTGCTCATACAAATTGGCTGAGCCTGCAGAATAAAATTGGCTAGCTATGCTCCTGTACATATTCCACCTGTACATAATATTCCGTACGTCTGTCCATCGGTGGTAATTTACATCAAAATGTTGGTAAGACACCATCAAGCCATAACTTCAATATTGCTACGCAGATTAGTTTAATATTCGCACATTTCATACATGTGGTCATATGCGACACACACTCGTGTGAACATAAACATTACCTTGACCTTCACAAGGTCGCTGAAACACTTATCCATTTTTACAGTCAAGTATGCCAAGTGGGCATATCCATGTTTTACAGTGAAAACTCTAAACCGAACACCCTGGGAGGTCCCCATGGTGTCCGGTTTAGAGAGGTTTCGCTGTATATCAGGCATTTGATCATTCTGAACCATAGTTGTGTGCTATGCGATCATGAACATACATTATCACCGGAGATAAATCTCCAAGAAACTCATCAAAAATAAGATCACAGATGTTTTCTTGGTGTCTGGTTTAGAGAGGTTTGGCTGTACAAAGATAATGGCAAGTTAAATATCATATTAAATCATCACTCATGTAAGGTCATCTATTTCCAGGAGGCAGCTGGCCCGGGGGTCAGGGTGCTGATCCACAGGCGAGACAGTGGTTCGAATCTGTGGACTCGGATAGAAGCGGCCGAATTACTGCCATAGAACTACAGCAGGCTTTAGTCAACGCAAACTGGTCACATTTTAACCCCGAGACCTGCAGACTGATGATAGGTAAGTTAATTGACTGGGGGTATGTGGGCATTGCCTGACAGGGGTTTTCTGTTTAACCCTCACTACGCGGGTGACGAAAATTGTCGTCTGCTGTTTTTCATTTTTGCTTTAAGTCTTAACAAAAAACCTGTTTTGGCAGCACATGAGAATCGTCTCCATTGGAGATGATTCTCATGCGCTGTCAAAACAGGTTTATTTCGAAAAATATTGAAAATAAAACATTTCCAGCAGACGACAATATTTAATTGCGTAGTAAGGGTTAAGTGCATGCTAGCAGTGATCATAACAGCCAACAATTCAGAATATTTTCCTTAATTCTCTTTGTAAATATGTCTTGGAATTTCATTAGAATTGTGTCCTGAGGACTCCATTCTAATGAAATTCCAACACATATTTATGATGTTTACAGTGAGATAGAAGAAAATATAATGAATTTTCGTCTGCTATTTTTGAACCACAATAGCCCACAAGTTTCCCATCATGCAAAAAGTTAATATTATATTTTTTTTGAAAAATTATTGGATTTGACTGCATAAAATGGACTTTCGCAATGTAATAAGACTGCATATCAAGATTCCTAAGAGAGATTTCATTGCATAGTTTATATTGATCACATTACTAACTAAACTACTCGACTGAATATACAGTGGAACCTCTCTAAACCGGATACCCTGGGTCCCCAGCGTGACTGGTTGAGAGAGATTCCATTGTAATTCAGACACATGAACTCTAAGTCATACACACATGTGGTCTTTGCAGTTATAAAAAGACATGATCGCCAAGGATAAATGACACACAATGAAGCACATACAATTTAACCCTTACTACGCTGAATTAAATGTTGTCGTCTGCTGGAAATGTTATATTTTCAATATTTCTCGACAAAAACCTGGTTTTAACAGCACATGGAATCGTCTCCAGTGGATGGGAATCTCTGGTTTGACCCTCGGGTACATTTTTATGCTCCACCACGATAGTGGAGGGGGCATTTAGTGTTACCCTTGTCTGTTCAGTCCCGTCCTTCCGTCCGTCCGTCACCAAACTTGTGACTCGTAAAACATTTAAACCGTAATAGTTACAGACCTGAAACTCAGTATGTAGCTTCCTTATGATCAGTAGATGCGTAAAGTTTATTTCAATTTTTTATTCGACCCCCGGTCATGGTTTATCTCCCCATTTTCGACTTAGAATTTGGCAATTTTGCCTTGTGATTCGTAACACTTTTAAACCATAACTACTACAGACCTGAAACTCGGTATGTAACTTCCTTATGATAAGTAGATGCGCAAAGTTTATTACAATTTTTGATTTGTCCCCCGGTCATGGATTATCTCCCCCTTTTCGACTTGGAATTTGACAATTTTGCCTTGTGATTCGTAAAACTTTTAAATCATAATAGCTACAGACCTGAATCTCGGTATGTCGCTTCCTTATGATGAGTAGATGCGCAAAGTTCACTTCAGTGTTGATTCGACACCCAGGTCATGGATTATCTCCCCTTTTGGACTTGGAATTTTGCCTCGTTTATTATCAAAGCGATATGTGGGGCACATTTCTAGTTGGCTTTCTGGTACGTGAGAGTTGAATCTGGTTATACCCACTATAAAAGTACAGTCGAGCACCAGTATCTCGAAGTCGAAGGGAGATCGTCCAAATAGTCAAGATAGGACTAGGTTCGAGATGAAGTGACATAGTGGAATATTTTCACGAAAAATATTAACTCATTTTACCCCATTACACCACGAGTAAACAATCACCAATTTAACTAAGGGCTTTTCCAGAATTTTTGGTATGGGGGGGTTGGACGACACCGATTTAAATTTGGATGGGTGGTGGGGTGTTCCAACAAATGAATTTTGTGCATGGTGGGGTTTTCCAAAAAATGAATTTTGTGCATGGTGGGGTTTTCTAAAATTGAATTGTGTGCATCGTGGGTCTATATTCATAGGGTGAAATAAATCAAGGTGGCTATTTAGCAGGTGAAATAAATAAAATAAATATGGGGTCAGAATAAATTAAAAAAAAAGAAAGTTTTCATCGTATTTGATTTAAATCGTCCCGAGTCCGAGTCGTCGATGGGTCGACTTGACGTATATTTTTTTCGGAATTACGATGGTTGCGCTACCTGCGTGTTCACTATCTGTACATTTCGCACCTCCTACATTTTCGTGGGTATCGAAACCTCGAAAGGTGCGAAACCTCTAGGCCCGAAACTGCAGGGTAGTGAATCCTCCGTCAGCCTCTTTCTGTTTGCGCAAGCGCACTATCGTTAAAGCAGCCATGTACAAAAAGTGGACGTGCCACGAGGTGGCGAATTGGGGCGAATCATTGTGTTACTACTTTGTACATTGACAAAATAAAATGACTCAGCAAAATACGACGAATCACCGTGTTAATACTTTGAAGATCTAAATGACTCGCACCAAAAAAAATAGAAGAAAATCTACAACACTCGTGGCCTAGGTGTCAGGAAATCGCATCTGCGGCGATCTGGGATTTAAAAATTTCATGGGGGAGGACACCCAGACCCCTGACTTTACGATGCGGATCGCTCTTCGCCCTCGCGGAGATCGGCTATGCCGGCTTGTAATTACAGACCCCCACCCCCCCCTCCCCCTCCTGCAATTATGTCGGTATCCGCGCTTGATATGTCGGCTATATGTTCGCATTCTTATGGTGGCTCATTAGGTACATTTCATTTTGTTTACTCGCCGCGAACGAACGTAAATGTTACGCCTAGAGCTAATGATTCGTTTTTTCCACTACACAACCTTAAAATGAATTTCTATGTCACGAAAGAACGATAATTAGCATTCCTTCAAGGCTTCGAAACGTAAACTAATGTAATTGTAGTAAATGTAATGATGTTTCTTTTTCGCCTATGTGTGTTCATAAAAGGGATGCTAATTTTTGTTTCTTCGCATACGCAGTGTAGAAACGAACTCCGTTTCTTCTTGTCTACGGCTCCAAGACGAAAAACACTTGAAGTCACTGTGTAAAAAATGTGTATAATACGGTATTATAATCACGTTTTGCAATCGATGGTTATTGATTTATTTCATGTAAATTAACATTTTCGTCTTATCGCATCGACATGCCAAGAAACAAATATTTAGAGGAATAAATTCACGTTCCTTCACGGGGTGGAAAAAAACTTTAAGGTTCTTAATTATCGTTTCTACGCGTATAAAGGAAGAAAAAAGTGAAATTGAATGGGTTTAACGTCCCAACAACAGCTAAGGTCATATAGAGACGGGAACACAGTCTCATCCGACAGACCAGTGAGATGAATATACTATGAAAGTATATTTTTGATGCATAAGGCGATGTTTGAACCCACAACCTCCAGATTGGAAGTCTTATATGTTAAACGCCTAGGCCACAACCCATCCCTTATAAATGAATGAAAGAAATGCCCCTAACGAGCGACCATACATACTTAGAATAACAGCTGATAACGGCGGTAAACTGAAATGGTGTACGTGACAATTGACATTTACAACAAGATTTTCACGGTGTGTAATCAATCGTATTTCCTCTCCACCCGACTCGAGAAACACAAATTAAATTGTTTATTTCTGAATGTGTCATGTCAAAAAACATCAATATGTTTTTTTTTACAAAACATTAGAATCGTCTAAGAAGACGATTCTCGTGTGTTTCCAAACCTATTTTATTAAGAAATCAACAAATGTGAAAAGAAATCGTGAATACATTGGTATTTCTTTACAAAACCATATTTTGACAAAATAGGAGAATCGTCTTTGCACAATGTCAAGCTAATAGTAAATATCAATTTATTGGCGATGCGATGACGTGAGCGACTGCATAGTGTGGTTTAGATACGTTTGTTCCTGCTAAATTCTACAGTCACACTTTGCACGTGAAACTGGATTACCGACAGATGATTGTAAACACCATCAGGTGTGCACCTAGACCGAAAATGATATGTCGCAAGTGTGCTAGTTGTGGGGGGTGGACAGCGGCATATGTTTTATAGTATTTATGTATCCACGCTGTATGTGCGGCGGACGACTCTCGAGCACAGCTTAACAAAATAAGGTATCCTGGTCAAAATAAGCTGACAAAATAATTGCGTTCTACTTACGTACATGCATAGATCTCGAGCATGCGAGCTGGTAGTGTGTTTTACATACGTACATGTTGTGCAAAACTCAATTTCAACACATCGTGAAAATGCCCGGGCGACATCGCAGTCGCGAAAACACGAGATCGTGAGGTGAAAAAGCGATATTGAATACAATAGAATATCATGTTTTCACCTCACGATTTCGTAGTCTGGTGATTTGGTCTCCCGTTTTCGCGATCTTGTGTATAGGTCGATGATGCAATGCAGTAACCAATAACAGGTAGCATATATGTTGTTTTTTTTTTCAATAAAAATGTATTGGCAGTACAAGAGAATCGTCTCCTAAGACGATTATCATATTTTGTCAAATTATGTTTTAGTTGTCAAGAAATACTGAAGTTTGTCCACATTTGCTCTATTTCTTAATAAAAACATGTTTTGGCAGCACACGAGAATCGTCTCCTAAGACAACGTGTACGTGTCCTGTTCAGGAAATGTGACAACCTCGCTTTTTCGCTATTTCTCGCATAGGTTGAGATCGCGAAAACGCGAAGTGTTATTCCGAGACGAAAACGGGAGAGCGAGATTCTATCAATCTCGCCGCGATATCGCGCGTTGATTCGCGATCTCGCATGACTGTTGGAAGTACGGTCTACATACATGAATGCTCAATTTCAACACGCATGCTTTCGACACAAGTATGAGCAAAACAAACCTGACAGAACAATAGGGTTGGAGCCAAACTTATTTTCAAAAGATTCTCACTTCCCCCCCCCCCCCCCCCCCACCCCCCCCCCCCCCCCCCCCCCCTCCCCCCCACCCCACCCCCCCATACGGACCTGCCTTAACATGTCGACTATCAGCTGATGAACATTGTACATGTCGCTATTGTGTATTATTTGGAGTTGGCTGACGGGACGAGTTGGTCGAAGGGTGAAACGGAGGTCGGTCATATAATCAACGAATAATAACGGGACCGATACGATTTCTAATTACCTCTAATAATAATGGCACTTACCATTTACCAATATATTGGCAATATATTTAAAATAATTTTGATAATAAATAATTATGGGGGTTGGGGTCAAATAAATAACTCAATTGTATGGGTGGTGGGGGCAATACAATAATTAATACATATGGGTGGTGTGGCAAGGGAAAATGAATAATTATGGGGGTTGGGGCAAACAAAAATAATTAAATTGTGTGGGTGGTGGGGTGAAGCGATAATTCAAAAGCATGGGTGGTGGGGTGAAGCAATAATTCAAAATCATGGGTGGTGGGGTATGAAAATTATTTTTTTGTATGGGTGGTGGGTAAAAAAAAAAATAAAAAAAAAAAAAAAAAAAAAATGCCTTCCAACCCCCCCCCCCCCCCCCCCATACGATTAATTCTGGAAAAGCCCTAATGACCAAAGCTAGTAAGCTAATCAACATTACAAGGTGGCGTAACAACTCTCAGTGACTTGCGTAAATGGCCAGCGTGATATTAATGAATCATGACAAACACTCAAATATATACAGGTAGACTAATTAAGCAAACAACCTGAGGTAGGTGTGAATTTATTTTGTTTTGTTTGATAATATATTTGGAAAATTAGTGTCAACGAAATCGATCTTGGCAGCCAAGCGTTTATGTGGTCGAGATAGCGAAGAGAATTTTAACGAGTGGACAGAATGAACAGACGAGATAGAGAACATATACGAGATAGGGCAGGGTTGAGATAGCCGAGGAAATTTATATTAAACAAATAAGGATTGAATTCTGGACTTTAGTGAATCATCGAAATGCTGATATTCGAGATAATGGTGCTCGACTGTAATAAGATTAGTACTAATGATATTACATTTGGGGAGTGGGGCCAAGTGACTGGTGTGGTGAGCACTGGCACAAGGTCATTCTAATTTCAGGGCTGAATATATGTTTTTGTTTCTGTAAATATTCAGTTGTGATTTTGGATTTATCCCTCCCCTCAGGCCTACTGACCCTGTACTCTCCCTATGTTGACATCATCCCCTGACATCGAACAATGACTGTACTGTTCTCCCCACGTGTACTGTTATGACATCGTCCCCTGTACATGACATGACTGTACTGTATGACTGTACTCCCCTGTACATCGAACAATGACTGTACTGTTATGACATCAGTCCCCTGTACATCGAACAATGACTGTACTGTTATGACATCAGTCCCCTGTACATCGAACAATGACTGTACTGTTATGACATCAGTCCCCTGTACATCGAACGTAAATCATAATAGACTGGTACTGTGTTTCTGTTTCAGGCATGTTTGACCGGGACAACACGGGTACCATAGAACTGAACGAGTTCAACTCGCTGTGGAACTACATCAATCAGTGGAAGGGCGTCTTTGAGAGGTTCGATGCCAACAGGAGTGGCCAAATTGATGCCAATGAGTTGGGCAGCGGTAAGTTGACCCCTTAATTGGTGTTCTGCCAGTGATCAATTATAATAAAAAAATGATCGATATGCAGGGCTGTACAAATTGATTTTTTAGCCACTTGTCCCGGACAAGTGACTTGACAAAAGTGACTTGCCCGGACTTGTCCCGGAAAATATAATTTTCAGTGCAAGTAATTTTGAAAAAGTGACTTGTCCTCGTAATATTTCTTATACGAAACTGTCCCAAAACAAAAACTATTATCATAGTTGTTAAATATAATACAATTGAGCACTTGGCACATATACATATTATATTAAATATCTATACTATAAACTACATTGTATAGTACATATTATTCTTGTGGTCTTTTGTCACTGTGCCACCGCGGACATAACGTTGCGACAAGTGCATACTCAAAACACATTTATCGACAATAATAAAACATAAAAATCGTTTCCTAAAATAATGAGAATCGTCTCGCGTTTTCGCATCTCGCCTTTCGCTTTTGAAATATTCGGATTAATTTTGCTCATGCATCATGTGCATGTGCGCCGTGTTTGCAAAACGCGAGATTGAATATAGAAATTTCGCGTTTTCTCTCCAAAGCTCGAAAACGCGAGGTTGCCACATGTCCCTAATAGGACACTAAACATTGTCTTAGGAGACGATTCCATGTGCTGCAAAAACATGTTTACGTTTTTATTAAGAAATAGAACACATGTGGACAAACATCTATATTTCTTGACAACAAAAACATAATTTGACAAAAAATGATACTCGTCTTAGGAGACGATTCTAATGTGCTGCAATTACACGTTTATGAGCAAAAAAAAACATATTTCGATACGTGTTATTGGTTAGGCTACTGCATCGCATCGTCGACCTATACACAAGATCGTGAAAACGCGAGACCAAATCGCGAGGCGAAAACGTGAGATTCTATTGTATTCATTCTCGCGTTTTCGCCTGGCGATCTCGCGTTCGTTTTCGAGACCGCCATGTCGCGTTTTCGCCTCGGCCTTTTCACCAATGTCGCCTTCCGCTTTTGGAAATACGTTTGTTCAAGTCATTTTATGCAGGCCCGTAGCCTTGGGGGGGGGTCGGAGCGGTCGGACGACGCCCCCTCGCCCAGCCTCGAGGTCAATTTTTCAGAGAAAAAAAAAATAAAAAAAATCGGGTATGGAAGGTCACAGTTAGAAGCTTGGCTGTTGCGGAGAATGCAGGAAATTGCATTTCAGACCTCCCACCTATATTTAAAATTTTCCGGGGGGGGGGTGGGGGGGGGGGGCATGCCGCCGGACCCCCTAGATACCTCAGGCCCCTTGGGCCTTCAAAACAACCCCCCCCCCCTTCAAACAGGTCTGGCTACGGGCCTGTAATATGTGTGTGTAGAATACATGCGTGTTGAAATTGTGTTTTGCGCATACATTACATGTACGTACGTACGTAGAATACAATTCGAACTAGCATGCTTTATATGCATGTACGTACGTAGAACGCAATCCAACACGCATTGCTGTCTACACATACATGGGCAAATCGTATTTCCAAAAGCGGCAGGCGAGATCGAGATCGCAAAAACAAAAACGCGAGATTGTAACAAAAAATAAATATGGCCGTACCCACCCATCCCCAATTAGCACATTTGCGACATATCATTTTCGGTCTAGATGCACACCTGATGGTGTTTACAATCATCAGTCGCTAATCCAGTTTCACGTGCAAAGTGTGACTGACCTGTAGAATTCTGTGGAAACAAACATACCAAAACCACGCTATATAGTCGCTCACGTTATCGCATAGCCGATGAATTGATAATTACGCATTAGCTTGTGGAATTTCACATTTGTTTGATTTTTTTATCAAACCAAGATTTGGCAGCACATGAGAATCGTTTCCTAAGACGATTCTCAAATGTTGTCAAAATATGTTGTTGTAAAGAAATATAAATGTATTCGGGTTTTCTTTTCACATTTGTCCGATGTCTTAATGAAACATGTTTTGGCAACACATGAGAATTGTCTCCTTAGACGATTCTAATATTTTGTAAAAAGAATTGTCACATTTGTTTGATTTCTTAGACCGTACAAACAATTGACAAATCAGAAATCCACAACTTAATTTGTGTTTCTCGAGTCGGGTTTCATATGATGGCGAGGAAATACGATCGATTACACACCGTGAAAATCTTGTTGGAACGTAAATGTCAATTGTCACGTAGCCATTTCAGTTTCACCACCGCGCGTTACGTCAGCTGTTATTCTAAGTACGTATGGTCGCTCGTTAGGAGCATTTCTTTCCTTCGTTTATAAGGTATGGGTTGTGACCTATGGCTTAGAACACCGACTTCCAATCTGGAGGTTGTGGGTTCAAACATCGCCTTGGGAATCAAACATACCTTCATAGTATGTCCATCCCATTAAATTTCACTTTTTTTTCGTTTATTTGCCGCGTAGAAACGATAATTTAAATTAAGAACCTTAAATTCCATTTCCACCCCGTGAAGGAACATACATTTATTTCTCTAAAGTTAGGTCTCTTGGCCTGTCGATGCAGTGAGACGAAAACGTTGTTAACATACATAAAATAAATCAATAACCATCGATCGCCGCAGAATATTTTCCCTAATTCGCTAATTACTTTCAAATTCGATTAAATTAATATAATCAGGGTCACTGTAGATTGCTATATCACTTTATTGCGATACACAGGTACTGTGTAACACAGTAGCTGCGAATCGCCAGGACGCCCGCAGCGTTATCGATCGATAAAGTGGTCAGTTTTGGGATTAAGTTTATGACAGTCCGGTTCCAAAAAACGGGCTTGTGGCGGGACGTTCTAACAGAAAATAGTGACTTGCCCGGGACTAAATTCCAGCATAGAGGCACTTGCCCGAGATTAAAACCGACTTGTCCCGGGCGTCGGGCGTGCCAATTTGTACAGCCCTGATATGTCTCTATCGATCTACTCTCGATAGTGATTGTGTCATAAGCGATTATTACTATTAAGAACAACAACTATGACTATTTTATTACTTTAAAAAATGGCTAGCTTTAATAATTTAAAATTAATTTCTATTTAATTTTAATCATTTACACCTATTTTGCTGGAAGTCCACAACATTTATTTAGTCCAATTCGGACATAGGATTAACTGCCATTTGACTGCTGTAAATTAAAAAACTTCCTGTAACTTACAACAAATCTAATGCCCTGGATGATGCCCCGTAAATAGTTCTAAGGGAAGTTACTCATGATTTTCCAAGTTCGGTAACCTATTTATAAGACTGTTCAATGCCATTGTCATTTCAGCCCTGCAGACTATGGGCTATAACTTGTCACCACAGTTCATGCAGATGATTGTCTGCAAGTTCGACGTGGCTGGTCGACGCAATCTGACACTAGACACCTTCATACAATGCTGCGTGATGGTAAAGAATTTGACGGATATGTTTAAACAGAAGGACACGCAGATGGCGGGCAGAATCAACATCAGCTATGATGAGTTTATGTATATGGCCATCTGTAACAAACCATAAACGTGTTCCGTGTTCTCCAAGACTACATATGTGGGTGTGACTGGAAAAATGGGGCTTATGGAATTTGTGACCGGCGTAGCTCCTACTTAAATTACCACACTTCTGTAGCCTGATAGTAATCTATATTACCTGTTAGAAGCATGATGGGTGTTTCGTTGATGGAATGGCGAACAGTGCGGATGCACAGGGTGATCTGGATCTACACTTGTCACGAAACCCATAAGCCCTATTTCTCCATTCACAGCCACAATTATAAGGCGGTGGGCCACGACATTGACCTAAAGCACCACCACCATATAATTTTCAGGCTGAACATGTTTGTATCTGAATAAATTTAATAGTACTTACCTTCTAATACATTTTGTTCTTATTTTGGGCTTTAATTGACCAATAGATGTTGGGTACATTCCCACTCAGTAGGCACAAAATGTTCTTTATAGGAATTACATAAATGTACAAGTGTGTCACTATTCCACCAGTTCTAAAAATTACGAGTGCACACTATACAGATATAATAATTTATTAATGTTTATTTTACTGATAGTAACGCGCGGTGGTATCAGGCTATTTTCATATGCAAATGAGGCATGATATTTTTTATGCCACTGGGTTTCGAAGAAACGGGTGGCATATAGTGTTTGGACCGTCCATCTGTCCGCGCTGACGGTACTATACTTATGTGGCTAGCCCCACAGGGTTATGGACTTAGTAAAGGATAGGGTTGGTTACAATTAGCCACCTAAAAATCCTTTTATGTGGCTAAAAATCCTTTTATGTGGCTAATATTTAACATGTGATAAGCCACATAAATATAGTACCGTAAGAACGTCCGTCTGTCTGTCCGTGTGGGGTAATGGTGAATGAATGTTTACTTTGCCAGAAAATGTCTCCGATGATGTCTCTGATATAAAGAACATTCTGTGTTTACTGAGTGGGCATGTGCCTTTAACTCTGCATGCTAGCAGTGAAAATATCTGCCAAACGAATTAGGAGTATGTTTTATTTCTTTCTGTAAATATGTCTTGAAATTTCATTAGAATTGAGTCCTCAGGACTCAATTCTAATGAAATTCAAAGACATATTCATGATATTTACAGGGAGAAATACAAGAAAATATGAATTTCTGTCCGCTAGTTTTGAACTATTTATAGCCCACAAGTTTCCCAGCATGCAAAGAGTTAATTTCAGATATTTTCAAAAAGCCACCACCTTAAACATTTTGTTAGTGGAGAACTCATGGTGTTCTCATGTAGGCTTGCAATTGGTTATAATCCGGCCACAGGCGATTGAATATCCCCCCATTCCGCCATTAGACAGGTCCAATGGTAGTGTACCTGTAATACTGTAGCCGATTTCACCAAAATGGCTAAGCATTCTTATCTAGCTATTTTGAGGGATTAATCATTTATTTTTCCCGAAATGCATTGTTTGGAGGGACGTTCACTAGCCTGTGATTTGACGAAATCAGGCTTCTTGTCTTTGCGACGAGTGTAGACCCAGATCAGACGCATCTGCGCAGTCTGATCTGGGTCTACACTGGTCGCGGCTTGTTGACAAAACTTCATTTGAACCTCCAGTGAACAATGAATATTTGGCTACATTGGGCTGGATTTACACTGGATATAAGCCTTGTTTTGTCAGGTCTTGGTCAAAACTATATGAACTAATACATGAGATAGTATGTGACCCTTTTATGACAAACAGGGGCTTATCGTTGAGTTCCCCACCAGTGTAGCCTCTGATCACAACACTGCAGTCTGGTTAGTTCTGTGGTCGGCCGTAAAAGCAAAGTTTACTTTTGTTGTGATCTTATGAGTGACATATTTTATTACATCAGTCAATTTTTCTGAGTGTTATTATCAGATTTAAAGGTGAAATATGGAATAGTTTAATGTCCCGCCAACAGTTATTAAGGTCATTGGACCTCGGTTTCAAGTCTCGTTGATGGAATGGAAATGGATGGGATGGAAATACAAAGTATTATTTCGTATGTGGGTCTGGGATTCAACGCGTGAGTTGATATTCTAGTGGTCACGAGTCTATTCTAGCGGTAATGCATTGGATTTCAATACCAGAGGTCACGAGTCTATTCTAGCGGTAATGCATTGGATTCCAATACCAGAGGTCACGAGTCTATTCTAGCAGTAATGCATTGGATTTCAATACCAGAGGTCATGAGTCTATTCTAGCGGTAATGCATTGGATTTTAATACCAGAGGTCGCGAGTATTCTAGCGGTAATGCATTGGATTTCAATACCAGAGTCGTGACCTCCTAGTAGTCGTGACCTAGTAGTCGTGACCTCTGGTATTGAAATCCAATGCATTACCCCTAGAATATCAATCCATCCTTAGAAAAAAGTGATAACTGACAAATGTGAACAGGTGTTGAATTAAAATTTGTAATTATAATTTTACAAAATTGCGATATTTTCAATATAACTTCAGAGTAATTTATTTTTTACACAAAGAATCATTTGCACGTAATGGCACAAGATCTCCTGTATAAGTTCATATTCTACTTGCACAGTTCCACAAATAGCAAATTCACTGGGTTTGTAGTATGTGTGTTAATGTAATGCTTGTTTGGCTTGGTAGGGTGGTAATGTGGTATGTGTGTCATGTGATGTGAAAAATGACACAAATGTGGTCAGTATAACCCCAGAGCAGCCAGCGCACCCGCCTACAGTGTTTGCCATCTAGTCAGTGATTCAACCATGTTGTTACTTCACAAATAGTTCACAACCTTTCAAACCAATGAATATAAACCCAATGCTAGATGGACATGACTGAATGTTGTCAGCGTTGTTTTGAGGGTGGTAATGTGGTATGTGTGTCATGTGATGTGAAAAATGACACAAATGTGGTCAGTATAACCCCAGAGCAGCCAGCGCACCCGCCTACAGTGTTTGCCATCTAGTCAGTGATTCAACCATGTTGTTACTTCACAAATAGTTCACACCTTTCAAACCAACTGAATATAAACCCAATGCTAGATGGACATGATCTGTAATGTTTGTCAGCGGTTGTTTTTGTTGGTTTTTTTTGTTGTTTTTTTTAATTACCATACTAACCCTAACTATTCGGACACCATTTATTTGGGGAAACATATATGGTTTCCCTACAACGGTGAGCATGCCAATATTTAGGGTTCATATGGCAGTACTGGTTTCATCACAATAACACTGCATTTGCATACAATTTGTTTTGGGAAACCTCTATTTAATACAGGTTTCCCAAAGTAAATTGTGTCCGAATATTTAGGGTTGTTACGGTACCCCTTCTACATAATAATGGAATAGCATGAAGATTGGAAGGTGTTCGAGCCAATTCCCACCCTTAAATATGAGCCGAATGAATGAAGATTGGAACTGTCTGTTTCTGATATTTGGGATAAATGTGTCAAACAGACAGCAGGGGGCCGTTTCACTAAACTTCGTACGACTAAAATGTTCGTAAGTGCAAAATTATGATAGTCTGTAAATTTAACATTAATAAGGTTTTCTTGTAAACAATTATTGGATTTACATTTATTGAGCATAGGCTGTATATGCTCAATAAATGTAAATCCATCAATTGATATTTCCAGACGATCCTAAATATGCACTTACGAACATTTTAGTCGTAAGAAGTTTAGTGAAACGGCCCTCAGAAGTGTACTTTCCATTCAGGAGCTACACTGGTCAAACCCTCACATTGATTGTGTACCACATAGTGTGCACATAATTATTGTGTATCTATAATATTTAACTTGTGATGAAGTGGCTGGAGATTTGTACTATGCTGGCAGCCAATCTGTGGTTCGTAAGTGGAATGTTATTGAGTAATGATTATGTTGCTGTACTTGGTCACCAATATTTATAGGGCACCAATCAACTGCTGCTGATTGTCTTGTGCTTATGCACATTATACGTTAGTGGCTATATAATTTCTCACACTGCCATTTTGTGTCAAATAAATCCGACATCAACTTGGTCAGAGTTTAGCAGTTTCCTATTGGCTGGATTGTACAATTTTATTTATGTCAATCAGAGCTTATAACCCCATATTTCAAATTCAATGCATATTTTACTTTTACAAATGTAGTATTGATTTTCTTCCTTTAATATTAAATTTTTCTTCCTTTAATATTAAATAGGGAACAAATGATAATATTTAATTCACTAATTTGAGCTGCAAAAAGCTGTTGCAGCTCAACTATTAAGTAAATTTTCAACCTTATTACAGTATTTTCACTACTCAATTTGAAAATCAATGCGCATTTTCATATTGCTGTAAGTAATTTGTGCTCCCTCTTTTGATAATCAATGCGTAATTCTGCTAAAATAAGTGCATAAAATACGCACCTTATCTGGAGCTCTGTGTCAATTCTTACTGTTATTTACTACAGCATGTGAAACCCAGTCCTCACTCATGTTGAACCAGGGGGCCGTTTCACTAAACTTTGTACGAATAAAATGTTCGTAAGTGCAACATTATGATAGTCTGTAAATTTCACATTAACAATGTTTTCTTGTATAAAACAATTATTGGATTTACATTTATTGAGCATAGGCTGCATATGCAGCCTATGCTCAATACATGTAAATCCATCAATTTAAATTTACAGAAAATCCTGAATTTGCACTTACAAACATTTTAGTCGTACAAAGTTTAGTGAAACGGGCCCCAGGATTCTGCTTGTAAAATTGTCAGAGTAAATACCGGTACTCCTTTCTTATGCTCGAAATCAGGAAGTTTGATTGGTCATGGCTGAGTTGTGACTATGACCCCACCACAATAAAGAGGCTCAGTGAACATTGTGACATATGTGGCTGTGACTGGGGAAATGGGTCTTACGAAATTTGCGACCTGCGTAGTTCCTGATCAAATTATAGCACACTCCTGTAGCCTGATAACGATCTATATTCCTTGTTAGAAGCATGACAGGGAGCGGTTTCACTAAGCATCGTACTAAACTAAAAAAAATACTAAAATGTTCGTAAGTGTAAATTTAGGATCATCTGGAAATTTCAATTGATGGATTTACATTTATTGAGCATATGCTGCATATGCAGTCTATGCTCAATAAATGTAAATCCAATAATCGTTTACAAGAAAAAATTGTTAATGTGAAATTTACAGACTATCATAAGTTTGCACTTACGAACATTTTAGTCGTACGATGTTTAGTGAAACGGCCCCAGGTGTTTCATTGATGGAATAGCAAACAGTTCAGAGCTTCCGCTGAAATTCAAGTGCATGGCAAAATTTGCTTTGTGATCATGAACACACATTAACAGTGGAGATAAATCACAGTGAAATCCATCAAAATTAATCCTTAGAATGCTGGAAACGAAAATTGTTGTCGGCTGTTGTTTTAAATTTTGTCGGTGATGGTTGGTTGGGAGCTTTGCGATGGCTAATTTAACGATCGGGATTCCTTCTTACCGGCATCCCGACCGGAGACCTAGTTTGACCCTCGGGTACGTCTTTGGCATTCTTGTATATAAGAGTTGAATCTGGTTATGCATTTTATCAATAAGAGTAATATGATTATTCCTAATCCTATTATTTTTAGGGTAAGGGGCCATGTGACTTTGGTGTGGTATGGACTTGGCACCAGGTCAGGTTATTCTAATTTCAGGGCTGAATATATATTTTTTTTGATGTAAATATTCCGTTCTGATTTTGGGTTTTTGTTGAAAAAATAGTAGTTAAAAATTGAACAGCAGACGGCAAAATTGAATTCAGCATTGTAAGGGTTAAAGATTTGGAGCAATGTAGCACATCTTTCTTAATTTCTGTATATGTAATTAGACTGGCCACTCAATAAATTTTTCCATATTTTATTCTAAAACATGTATTGGCTGCACGTCGTTTTGTCTAGTATGATGATGTTGTCAAAACTTGAAAAGTAAAAAATATACATTTTCCCTTGTAGAATAATGATTGGTAATCACAGAGTGGAACTTGTAATATTGCTTGCCTTTAGGTGTGGGCTTGTGTATTGTATCCACGTTATATATTCTGTATTGTACTCTGATCAATGCAAATTGGATGCATTTATGATATTTTTTGGACATCAAAACTATTAATAATGTGTAATGCATTGTCAAACTTTATGATAAAGATGGAATATACGGATTGTGTCTCGTTTTTGTATTTTTTCCTCCGCAAACAGTCAATTAAACATTGTAATGCTGAATTAACTTTTGTTGTCTTCTACTTAGTTATTGTCCACATGGTTTGACAGCACGTTAGATGAAATGGAAATGGTTCTAGTGCTGTCAAACTATGTTTTTATTGAGAAAGAAGACACAATATAGAACCACAGCAGACGACAAGTTTCATTCCCAGCATTCTACATGTTATGGTGTTGCGGTACTCCTTCGTCCTTTCATCCAATCCAGGGTGTGTGGTTGTAAAACTGTCTGAGCACAGTCTTGAAATTTGTATGCAAACCAATCAGTTTGATTGGCAGGTGTGGGTGGTTGGTCGGGAGCACGTGACGGGTAATTCAACGATCGGGGTTCATCCTTACCGGAATTCCAACTGAAGACCTGTAGCCTATTTCACGAACCTCCGTTAGTTGACTAAACTGTTAGCAGACTAAACTAAGTTTAGTCGACTAACCATAGAAGTAAGATTAGCGCTAATCCTATTACTTTTATGGGATGGGATAAATGATGCTGGTGTGGCGAGGGCCTGGCACCAGATCAGGTTGTTCTAATTTCAGGACTGAATATATATTTTGATTGTAAATATTGAGTTCTGAAGTTGGGATTTACCCCCCTCGGACAGGTGGATACGGGACACGACCCCGTTGACCCGTCTGCGTGTAGACTCCCTGAGGCTTGTACCTCTATGTCAGAAAAGCGGACCTTCAACCCTATTCACTCACTCACTCGACTAACCATAGTCTGCTAAACTTTTTGACATGTTTGCATTTCGTTCAAAACAACCGTGGGCGCTGCCTTCTTGGAATTCCGTCGTCTGCTATTTTGCTTAGTATACTAACCGAAAGTTTAGCCGACTAACGAGGAGGCTAAGCAAGGTAGACTTTGCTTAGTCGACTAACGTGTTCGTGAAATGCGTTTTTTCCTGTTAGTCGACTAACGGCCTGAAGTTTAGCAGACTAACCGAGTTTAGTCGACTAACGGAGGTTCGTGAAATAGGCTAGTGGTTTGACCCTCATATACGTCTTTGTGGGTGGCAGGTGGGAGCACGCGATGGGTAATTTAACGATCAGGGTTCATCCTTACCGGAATCCAGACTGGAGACCTGGTTTGGCCCTCACATACCGGTACGTCTTTGGCATTTTGTATGTGACAGTTGAATCTGGTTGTACCCCTTATGTGAGTATTACGATATTCGTAATCCTATTTAAGGGGCCAAGTGACTTGGTGTGGTATGGACCTGGCACCAGGTCAGGATATTCTAATTTCAGAGCTGAATATATTTTCTCGATGTAAATATTCTGTTCTGATTTTAGGATTTACCCCCAATGCAGCAGTTAAATTGGGATCGAACCCATTTGCCCGGCCTTACATGACCTTAGCTGTTGATAGGCACTAATAAACAAACAAACAAACATATACGTCTTCAGCATTTTGTATGTGACGGTTGAATCTGGTTATACCACTTGTATGATTATTACGATTATTCGTAATCCTATTTTAGGGGAAGGGGACTTTGGTGTGGTATGGTTATTCTAATTGCAGGGTTGAATATATTGTTTATCAATGTAAATATTCCGTTATGATTTTGGGATTTTCCCCCCCAATGCAGCAGGTTAAAACCGGATCGAACCAGTTTGCCCGCCCTTACATGATCATAGCTGTTTATAGGCCGTTAAACACCAATAAACAAATAAAAATTGATTGGGAGGCAGGAGTATATGACGAGTAATTTAATGATGGGGTTCATCCTTGCTGAATGTCCCTGATTTGCCCCTCAGGTATGTGTTTTTAGCTTTCTAGTACGTGGAAGTTGAAACCGGTTATACTCGTTATATAAAAAAATAATATTAGTACTAATTCTATTACTTTTAGGGAGTGGGACTAAGTGACTGGTGTGGTGAGGACCTGGCACCAGAACGGATTATTCTATTAATACAGAACTGGGTATATATATTTTAGCTCACCTGAGCGAATCTCATGTGAGCTATTGGTACCGCAATGTGTCCGTCCGTCGACGGACGACGAATCCGTCCGTCGTCCGTCCGCCGTCCCGTCCGTCCGTCTGTGAACATTTTCAAACGTCTTCTCCTCGGTAACCATTGGGCCTATAGTCACCAAACTTTATGGTCATGTTCCTTAGGTAGGGGGATTACAAAATTGTTGAAATGACATCATTACGTAATCCAAGATGGCCGCCATCTAAAAATATCAAAAATTCTTCTCAAGAACCGCCAACCGGATTTCGACAAAACTTGGTAGGAATGATCGATGTACAATGCTCTTTCAAAGTTGTTAAAAATGATGACCCCGGTGTGTGGCCCGTGGTCAAATTTTATTTTTGACCAAATATGGTAATGTTATATATCGAATCGAAGGTATCAACGAGGCGATCACTCTGGTGGATTTTTTTGTCGAAATCGGATGGTTATGTCATCCAAGATGGCCACCGAAAGGTCAAAAGGTTCTTTTATTAGAGATTTCAAAATTCTTCTTCACATGAACCGCTTGGCCCATGGTAGCCAAACTTAAAAGTTATGGTTCAAGGGTGAAGCCTTTTCAGATTTGTTAAAATGGAGGTCATCACTAATCCAAGATGGCCGCCGTCTAAAAATAGCACAAATTCTTAAAAAATCTCATGAACCGCTAGCTGGATTTCGACAAAACTTGGTAGGAATGATCGATGTAAAATGCTCTTTCAAAGTTGTTAAAATGGTGACCCCGGGGTAAAAAATGGGCGTGGCCCGGGGGGTCAAATTGGGGTCAAATTTTATTTTTGACCGAATATGGTCATGTCTATATCAAATCGACGGTATCAGAGAGGCGATCGCTCTGGTACATTTTCTGTCGAAATTGGATGGTCATGTTATCCAAGATGGCCGCCGAAAGGTCAAAAGGTCGTTCTTTTGTTAGAGATTTCAAAATTCTTCTTCACACGGACCGCTTGGCCCATGGTGGCCAAACTTCAGTTATGGTCCATGGGTGAAGCCTTTTCAGATTTGTTAAAACGGAGGTCGTCGCTAATCAAAGATGGCCGCCGTCTAAAAATAGCATAAATTCTTAAAAAATCTTCTCATGAACCGCCAGCCGGATTTCGACGAAACTTGGTAGGAATGATTGATGTACAATGCTCTTTCAAAGTTGTTAAAATGGTGACCCCCGGGGTCAAAAATGGGCATGGCCCGTGGGGTCAAATTGGGGTCAAATTTAATTTTTTACTGAATATGGTCATGTCTATATCAAATCGACGGTATCAGAGAGGCGATCGCTCTGGTACATTTTTTGTCGAAATTGGATGATCATGTCATCCAAGATGGCCGCCGAAAGGTCAAAAGGTCGTTCTTTTATTAGAGGTTTCAAAATTCTCCTTCACAGTTATGGTCCATGGGTGAAGCCTTTTCAGTTGTTAAAACGGAGGTCGTCGCTAATCCAAGATGGCCGCCGTCTAAAAATAGCAGAAATTCTTAAAACATCCAGCCGGATTTCGACGAAACTTGGTAGGAATGATCGATGTAGAATGCTCTTTCAAAGGTGTTAAAATGGTGACCCCGGGATCAAAAATGGGCGTGGCCCGTGGGGTCAAATTTTATTTTTGACCGAATATGCTCCTGTCATATATCAAATTGAAGGTATCGATGAGGCGATTGCTCTGGTGCAATATTTGTCGGAATCGGATGATTATGTCATCCATGATGGCCGCCAAAAGGTCCATTTATTCGAGATTTTGAACGTCTTTTTCTCAGGAACCACATGGACGATGCTGGCCAAACTTCATAGTAAGTTAAGATCCTTGAGTGAAGCATTTTCAGATTTGGTAAAATGAGTCATCGCTTAATCCAGGACTAACAAGAGTTGTCAGAAGACAACGAAGCTCGCCTGTTGGCAGCCTTCACTCAAACTTGGCACAGTTGCATAAAAAAACATGAATATTATATATATATTGACCTTGGGTTAAGGGGCGTGCGGTGGACCTTGACATTGGGGTCAGTGGTGCAAGGTGGGTTGTGGGTTTGTATAGCATAATATAGCATATTAAGATGAATGCATGTATGAAATATCAATGCGCTCCTGAAAACAGAAGTAAAACAAAATTTAACCCAACGTTAAGTTTATGAACACACTAAGTTGGTGATTTTCTACAGCATGATAGCTATTCACATGAGGAATGCATGTATGAATGTGCTAAGTTTGTGACCTTGGGGAAAGGGGTGGGGGTCATGGATTTGCTGTAGCACAATAGAGGATCATCAGATGAATGCATGTATGAAATATCAAAGCGTTCCCTGTAAAGAAACGGAAGTTAAACAACATTTACCCCAACATTAAGTTTATGAACATGCTAAGTTTGTGACCTTGACCTTGGGGTAAGGGTTGGGTGGTGGGTTGTGGATTTGCTACAGCATGATAGAGGGTCATCTGAGGAATTCATGTATGAAATATCAAGGCGTTCCATAAAAGAAAACAGATGTTTACCCCAAAGTTAAGCTTATGAATGTGCTAAGTTTGTGACCTTGACCCTGGGGTAAGGGGTGGGCGGTGGGTCATGAATTTGCTATAGCACGATAGAGTATCATCAGATGAATGCATGTATGAAATATCAAGGCGTTCCATGAAAGGAAACAGATGTTATAAGACATTTACCCCAACCTTAAGTTTATAAATGTGCTATGTTTATGACCTTGACCTTGGGGAAAGGGGTGGGTCATGGATTTGATATAGCACGATAGAGTATCATCAGATGAATCCATGTATGAAATATGAAGGCGTTCCCTGTAAATAAACAGAAGTTACACAACATTTACCCCAACATTAAGTTTATGAACATGCTAAGTTGTGACCTTGACCTTGGGGTAAGGGTTGGGTGGTGGATCGTGGATTTGCTACAGCATGATAGAGGGTCATCAGATGAATGCAACTAGAAATGTGGCCTGTCGGCACACGAATGCCCCCGCTGGCAGCCAAAGAAAACGAGGCATATTTTATTATAAGCCATTTACCCGAGCGTTAAGGTTTCGAACGCACCAAGTCTGTGCCCTTGACCCTGGGCTTAGCGGGGGTGGGATGAATGTGGATTTGTCACAGGGTGGTAGAGGAGCATTGGAGCAATGCGTGTGTGAAATGTGAAGGAGATCCGAGCAAGGACACAGAAATTACAAGCTATTTACCCGAGCGTTAAGGTTTTGAATGCACCAAGTCTGTGACCTTGACCCTGGGCTTAGCGGGGGCGGGACAAATGTGGATTTGTCACAGGGCGGTAGAGGACCATTGGAGCAATGCGTGTGTGAAATGTGAAGCAGATCCGAGCAAGGAAACAGAAATTATAAGCCATTTACCCAGCGTTAAGGTTTCAAACACACCAAGTCTGTGACCTTGACCCTGGGCTTAGCGGGGGCAGGACGAATGTGGATTTGTCACAGGGCGGTAGAGGACCATTGGAGCAATGCGTGTGTGAAATGTGAAGCAGATCCGAGCAAGGAAACAGAAATTATAAGCCATTTACCCAGCGTTAAGGTTTCGAACGCACCAAGTCTGTGACCTTGACCCTGGGCTTAGTGGGGGCGGGACGAATGTGGATTTGTCACAGGGTGGTAGAGGACCATTGGAGCAATGTGTGTGTGAAATGTGAAGCAGATCCGAGCAAGGAAACAGAAATTATAAGCCATTTACGCGAGCGTTAAGGTTTCGAACGCACGAAGTCTGTGACCTTGATGCTGGGCTTAGTGGGGGCGGGACGAATGTGGATTTGTCACAGTGCGGTAGAGAAACATTGGAGCAATGCGTGTGTGAAATGTGAAGCAGATCCGAGCAAGGAAACAGAAATTATAAGCCATTTACCCAAGCGTTAAGGTTTCGAACGCACCAAGTCTGTGACCTTGACCCTGGGCTTAGCGGGGGCGGGACGAATGTGGATTTGTCACAGGGTGGTAGAGGACCACTGGAGCAATGTGCGTGTGAAATGTGAAGCAGATCCGAGCAAGGAAACAGAAATTATAAGCCATTTACGCGAGCGTTAAGGTTTCGAACGCACAAAGTCTGTGACCTTGACCCTGGGCTTAGCGGGGGCGGTACAAATATGGATTTGTCACAGGGTGGTAGAGGACCATTGGAGCAATGCGTGTGTGAAATGTGAAGCAGATCCGAGCAAGGAAACAGAAACTAGAAATGGACGCTTGTCGACAAGCGCATGTGTATCCCCCTCCCCAGATACACAAGTAGTTTGAAAAAAGGGTGTTCGAGTTATGCTCCGGAGACAAAATCAGTGACGGAAAAAACAAAGGGAGATAACTAAAAAATTAGTGATGCAAGAGTTGTCATTCTTGTGTGACACACCTTTAGGGTTGTGGTCTATGCATGTGTGAAGTTTCATGAAAATATTCCAAAGGGTGTTCGAGTTATGCTCCGGACACGAAATCAGTGCACGAAACAACAAAGGGAGATAACTAAGAAATTAATGACGCAAGAGTTGTCATTCTTACGTGCGACACACCTTTGGGTCGTCGTCTATGCATGTGTGAAGTTTAATAAACTAGAAAATGTGTTCATAGAACACGGATGTCCCACATATCGCTTTGATAATAAATGAGGCCAAATTCCAAGTCAAAATTTCCTTTTACCTGAGCGTTAAAGTTTTTGAAGCACCAAGTATGTGACCTTGACCCTGGGCTTGATGGGGGCAGGACGAACGTGGATTTGGCACAGGGCGGTAGAGGACCATTGGAGCAATGCGTGTGTGAAATGTGAAGCAGATCCGAGCAAGGAAACAGAAATTATAAGCCATTTACCCAGCGTTAAGGTTTCAAACACACCAAGTCTGTGACCTTGACCCTGGGCTTAGCGGGGGCAGGACGAATGTGGATTTGTCACAGGGCGGTAGAGGACCATTGGAGCAATGCGTGTGTGAAATGTGAAGCAGATCCGAGCAAGGAAACAGAAATTATAAGCCATTTACCCAGCGTTAAGTTTTCAAACGCACCAAGTCTGTGACCTTGACCCTGGGCTTAGCGGGGGCGGGACGAATGTGGATTTGTCACAGGGTGGTAGAGGACCATTGGAGCAATGTGTGTGTGAAATGTGAAGCAGATCCGAGCAAGGAAACAGAAATTATAAGCCATTTACGCGAGCGTTAAGGTTTCGAACGCACGAAGTCTGTGACCTTGACGCTGGGCTTAGTGGGGGCGGGACGAATGTGGATTTGTCACAGTGCGGTAGAGAAACATTGGAGCAATGCGTGTGTGAAATGTGAAGCAGATCCGAGCAAGGAAACAGAAATTATAAGCCATTTACCCAAGCGTTAAGGTTTCGAACGCACCAAGTCTGTGACCTTGACCCTGGGCTTAGCGGGGGCGGGACGAATGTGGATTTGTCACAGGGTGGTAGAGGACCACTGGAGCAATGCGCGTGTGAAATGTGAAGCAGATCCGAGCAAGGAAACAGAAATTATAAGCCATTTACGCGAGCGTTAAGGTTTCGAACGCACAAAGTCTGTGACCTTGACCCTGGGCTTAGCGGGAGCGGGACAAATGCGGATTTGTCACAGGGCGGTAGAGGACCATTGGAGCAATGTGTGTGTGAAATGTGAAGCAGATCCGAGCAAGGAAACAGAAATTATAAGCCATTTACGCGAGCGTTAAGGTTTCGAACGCACAAAGTCTTTGACCTTCACGCTGGGCTTAGTGGGGGCGGGACGAATGTGGATTTGTTACAGTGCGGTAGAGAAACATTGGAGCAAGTCGTGTGTGAAATGTGAAGCAGATCCGAGCAAGGAAACAGAAATTATAAGCCATTTACCCGAGCGTTAAGGTTTTGAATGCACCATGTCTGTGACCTTGACCCTGGGCTTAGCAGGGGCGGGACGAATGTGGATTTATCACATGGCGGTAGAGGACCATTGGAGCAATGCGTGTGTGAAATGTCAAGCAGATCCGAGCAAGGACACAGACATTATAAGCCATTTACCCGAGCGTTAAGGTTTCGAACGCACCAAGTCTGTGACCTTGACCCTGGGCTTAGCGGGGGCGGTACAAATGTGAATTTGTCACAGGGCGGTAGCGGACCATTGGAGCAATGTGTGTGTGAAATGTGAAGCAGATCCGAGCAAGGAAACAGAAATTATAAGCCATTTACCCGAGCGTTAAGTTTTTGAACGCACCAAGTCTGTAACCTTGACCCTGGGCTTAGCGGGGGCGGGACGAATGTGGATTTGTCACAGGGTGGTAGAGGACCATTGGAGCAATGCGCGTGTGAAATGTGAAGCAGATCCGAGCAAGGAAACAGAAACTAGAAATGGACGCTTGTCGACAAGCGCATGTGTATCCCCCTCCCCAGATACACAAGTAGTTTGAAAAAAGGGTGTTCGAGTTATGCTCCGGAGACAAAATCAGTGACGGAAAAAACAAAGGGAGATAACTAAAAAATTAGTGATGCAAGAGTTGTCATTCTTGTGTGACACACCTTTAGGGTTGTGGTCTATGCATGTGTGAAGTTTCATGAAAATATTCCAAGGGTGTTCGAGTTATGCTCCGGACACGAAATCAGTGCACGAAACAACAAAGGAGATAATTAAGAAATTAACGACGCAAGAGTTGTCATTCTTACGTGCGACACACCTTTGGGTCGTCGTCTATGCATGTGTGAAGTTTAATAAACTAGAAAATGTGTTCATAGAACACGGATGTCCCACATATCGCTTTGATAATAAATGAGGCCAAATTCCAAGTCAAAATTTCCTTTTACCTGAGCGTTAAAGTTTTTGAGCACCAGTATGGTGACCTTGACCCAATGGGCTTGATGGGGCAGGACGAACGTTGGATTTGGCACACACAGGGTGCCGGTAGAGGACCATTGGAGTCAATAGCTTGTGAAGTGTGTGAAATGTGAAGCAGATCCGAGCAGGAAACAGAAATTAGTAAGCCATTTACCCATCGTTAAGTTTCAAACACATCAAGTCTGTGACCTTGACCCTGGGGCTTAGCGCAGACGAATGTGGATTTGTCACAGGCGGTAGAGGACCATTGGAGCAATGCGTGAAATGTGAAATGATGAAGCAGACGAAATCCGAGCAAGCAAACAGTAAATTATAAGCCAGTACCCACAGCTGTTAAGTTTTCCAAACGCACCAAGTCTGTGACCTTGACAACAGGGCTTAGCGGGGGCGGGACGAATGTGATTTGTCACAGTGGTAGAGTACATTGAGGCCATTGGAGCAATGTGTGTGTGAAAGTGAAGCAGATCCGAGCAAGGACAGAAATTATAAGCCTTTACGCGAGCGTTAAGGTTTCGAACGCACAAGTCTGTGACCTTGAGCTGGGCTTAGTGGGGGCGGGACGAATGTGGATTTGTCACAGTGCGGTAGAGAAACATGGAGCAATGCGTGTGAAATGTGAAGCAGATTCCGAGCAAGGAAACATAAAATTATAAAAGCCATTACCCAAGCGTTAAGGTTTTCGAACGCAACCAAGTCTGTGACCTTGACCCTGGGCTTAGCGGGGTGGGACGAATGTGGATTTGTCACAGGGTGGTAGAGGGACCACTGAGCAATGCGCTGTGAAATGTGAAGCGATCCGAGCAAGGAAACAGAAATTATAAGCCATTTACGCGAGCGTTAAGGTTTCGAAGCACAAAGTCTGTGACCTTGACCCTGGGCTTAGCGGGAGCGGGACAAATGCGGATTTGTCACAGGGCGGTAGAGACCATTGGAGCATGTGTGTGTGAAATGTGAAGCTGATCCGAAGCAACCGGAAACAGAAATTATAAGCCATTTAACGAGCGTTAAGGTTTCGAACGCACAAAGTCTGTGACCTTCACGCTGGGCTTAGTGGGGGCGGGACGAAGTGATTTGTTACAGTGCGGTAGAGAAACATTGGAGCAAGTCGTGTGTGAAATGTGAATCAGATCGAGCAAGGAAACAGAAAATTATAAGCCATTTACCCGAGCGTTAAGGTTTTGAATGCACCATGTCTGTGACCTTGACCCTGGGCTTAGCAGGGGCGGGACGAATGTGGATTTATCACATGGCGGTAGAGGACCATTGGAGCAATGCGTGTGTGAAATGTCAAGCAGATCCGAGCAAGGACACAGACATTATAAGCCATTTACCCGAGCGTTAAGGTTTCGAACGCACCAAGTCTGTGACCTTGACCCTGGGCTTAGCGGGGGCGGTACAAATGTGAATTTGTCACAGGGCGGTAGCGGACCATTGGAGCAATGTGTGTGTGAAATGTGAAGCAGATCCGAGCAAGGAAACAGAAATTATAAGCCATTTACCCGAGCGTTAAGTTTTTGAACGCACCAAGTCTGTAACCTTGACCCTGGGCTTAGCGGGGGCGGGACGAATGTGGATTTGTCACAGGGTGGTAGAGGACCATTGGAGCAATGCGCGTGTGAAATGTGAAGCAGATCCGAGCAAGGAAACAGAAACTAGAAATGGACGCTTGTCGACAAGCGCATGTGTATCCCCCTCCCCAGATACACAAGTAGTTTGAAAAAAGGGTGTTCGAGTTATGCTCCGGAGACAAAATCAGTGACGGAAAAAACAAAGGGAGATAACTAAAAAATTAGTGATGCAAGAGTTGTCATTCTTGTGTGACACACCTTTAGGGTTGTGGTCTATGCATGTGTGAAGTTTCATGAAAATATTCCAAAGGGTGTTCGAGTTATGCTCCGGACACGAAATCAGTGCACGAAACAACAAAGGGAGATAACTAAGAAATTAACGACGCAAGAGTTGTCATTCTTACGTGCGACACACCTTTGGGTCGTCGTCTATGCATGTGTGAAGTTTAATAAACTAGAAAATGTGTTCATAGAACACGGATGTCCCACATATCGCTTTGATAATAAATGAGGCCAAATTCCAAGTCAAAATTTCCTTTTACCTGAGCGTTAAAGTTTTTGAAGCACCAAGTATGTGACCTTGACCCTGGGCTTGGTGGGGGCAGGACGAACGTGGATTTGGCACAGGGCGGTAGAGGACCATTAGAGCAATGCATATATGAAATATGAAGCTGATCCGTGAAAGAAAACAGAAATTATAAGATATTTACCCGAGCGTTAAAGTTTTTGAAGCACTAAGTATGTGATGTTAACCCTGGGCTTGGCTGGCGGGACGAACGTGGATTTGGACAGGGCGGTAGAGGACCATTAGAGCAACGCGTATATGAAATATGAAGTTGATCCGTGAATGGAAAGAAAAATTATAAGATATTTACCTGAGCGTTAAAGTTTTTGAAGCACCTTGACCCTGGAATTGGCGGGGCAGGACGAACGTGGATTTGGCACAGGGCGGTAGAGGACCATTAGAGCAATGCGTATATGAAATATGAAGATGATCCATGAAAGAAAACAGAAAGTATAAGATATTTACCCGAGCGTTAAAGTTTTTGAAGCACTAAGTATGTGACCTTGACCCTGGGCTTGGCGGGGGCAGGACGAACGTGGATTTGGCACAGGGCGGTAGAGGACCATTAGAGCAATGCGTATATGAAATATGAAGCTGATCCGTTAAAGAAAACAGAAATTATAAGATATTTACCCGAGCGTTAAAGTTTTTGAAGCACCAAGTATGTAACCTTGACCCTGGGCTTGGCGGGGGCAGGACGAACGTGGATTTGGCACAGGGCGGTAGAGGACCATTAGAGCAATGCGTATATGAAATATGAAGCTGATCCGTTAAAGAAAACAGAAATTATAAGATATTTACCCGAGCGTTAAAGTTTTTGAAGCACCAAGTATGTAACCTTGACCCTGGGCTTGGCGGGGGCAGGACGAATGTGAATTTGCCACAGGGTGGTAGAGGACCATTGGAGCAATGCGTGTGAGAAATGTGACGCAGATCCGATCAAGGACACAGAAATTACAAGCCATTTACCAAAATGTTAAGGTTTGGAACGCACCAAGTCTGTGACCTTGACCCTGGGCTTAGCGGGGGCGGGACGAATGTGAATTTGTCACAGGGCGGTAGCGGACCATTGGAGCAATGTGTGTGTGAAATGTGAAGCAGATCCGAGCAAGGAAACAGAAATTATAAGCCATTTATCCGAGCGTTAAGGTTTTGAACGCACCAAGTCTGTGACCTTGACCCTGGGCTTAGCGCGGGCGGGACGAATGTGGATTTGTCACAGGGTGGTAGAGGACCATTGGAGCAATGCGCATGTGAAATGTGAAGCAGATCCGAGCAAGGAAACAGAAACTAGAAATGGACGCTTGTCGACAGGCGCATGTGTATCCCCCTCCCCAGATACACAAGTAGTTTGAAAAAAAGGTGTTCGAGTTATGCTCCGGAGACAAAATCAGTGCACGAAACAAAAAAGGGAGATAACTAAAAAATTAGTGATGCAAGAGTTGTCATTCTTGTGCGCGACACACCTTCGGGTCGTGGTCTATGCATGTGTGAAGTTTCATGAAAATATTCCAAAGGGTGTTCGAGTGATGCTCCGGACACGAAATCAGTGCACGAAACAACAAAGGGAGATAACTAAGAAATTAACGACGCAAGAGTTGTCATTCTTACGTGCGACACACCTTTGGGTCGTCGTCTATGCATGTGTGAAGTTTAATAAACTAGAAAATGTGTTCATAGAACACGGATGTCCCACATATCGCTTTGATAATAAATGAGGTCAAATTGCAAGACAAAATTTTCTTTTACCCGAGCGTTAAAGTTTTTGAAGCACCAAGTATGTGACCTTGACCCTGGGCTTGGCGGGGGCAGGACGAACGTGGATTTGGCACAGGGCGGTAGAGGACCATTAGAGCAATGCGTATATGAAATATGAAGCTGATTCGTGAAAGAAAACAGAAATTATAAGATATTTACCCGAGCGTTAAAGTTTTTGAAGCACCAAGTATGTAACCTTGACCCTGGGCTTGGCTTGGCGGGGGGCAGGACGAACGTGGATTTGGCACAGGGCGGTAGAGGACCATTAGAGCAATGTGTATATGAAATATGAAGCTGATCCGTGAAAGAAAACAGAAATTATAAGATATTAACCCGAGCGTTAAAGTTTTTGAAGCACCAAGTATGTGACCTTGACCCTGGGCTTGGCGGGGGCAGGACGAACGTGGATTTGGCACAGGGCGGTAGTGAACCATCAGAGCAATGTGTATATGAAATATGAAGCAGATCGGTCGAAGGATGATGAAATTATGAGACGGACGGACGGACAGACGGACGGGACGCACGTTCCTACGAATGAATACTTGTTGGGTTTTTACTGTATAAAAATACCCAACAAGAGTACCCAACACTATCCTAACCCTACCCAATAAGATCCCCGTACGCTTACAACAAGTACCCATTCGTGTGTGTGGACGGACAGACGTACGGACGGACGGATGTACTGACGAGACGTACATTGTGAGGTTACTAACCCTAACCCATCCTAAATCAAACCCCGTAAACATCAATCGTACAGAAAAAAACAACCCCACAAGACAAAATAACCCCACAAGAGCAATTTATAACGGGGTTAAAACGGAATAAGCATCTCTTAACAAGTCCATCACTGTGTGGTTAACCTCACAATGTAGCTCTCGTCTGTACGGATGGACGGACGGACGGACGGACGGACGGACGGACGGACAGACAAGGGTAACACTAAATGCCCCTCACTATCGTGGTGGGGCATAAAAATATTCCAAAGGGTGTTCGAGTTATGCTCTGGATACGAAATCAGAGCATGAACCAACAAAGGGAGATAAGTAAACAAGAATTCCGCGGAATCAAATGCCTCGCCTTGTCCGCCTTGGACCTCGAGCCTGGGGCCCGAAAGCAATTTTCACTGGCCCGAAACATATTATACAATTATTGACTAGTGAGCCATGGAATATCAGATTATATTCTATGGCTCACTAGTCAATTATTGTTTTATTATATGATAATAGTCTGTTTATATAGCAACTTACGACCTTATGCTACTAGGACAAAAATTTTAAAAAAAAAGAATTTGAAAAAAAAAAGGAAAAAAAAAAAAAATGGAAAAAAAAGTTTAAAAATTAAAAATAATAAAGCTTGCTACTGGAGCCAGGTGTACAGAGCACACGAGAAAAGGTGTTGTTACAGAGCACACAAGAAAAGGTGTACAGAGCACACGAGAAAAGGTGTACAGAGCACACGAGAAAAGGTGTACAGAGCACACGAGGAAAACGGGTCTTCATGCATTATTGTACCATGTTTGTAGAGTGCGCAAAACAAACAAAAGGGAGATAACTCAAAAAATTAGCTATGCAAAGAGTTGTCATTCTTGTGCGCGACACACCTCCGGGTCGTGGTCTATGCATGTGTGAAGTTTCATGAAAATATTCCAAAGGGTGGTCGAGTTATGCTCCGGACAGGAAATCAGTGCGTGAAAACAAAAAAAGGGAGATAACTAAAAAATTAGCTATGCAAGAGTTGTCATTCTTGTGCACGACACACCTTTGGTTTGTGGTCTAATTGAATGTGTGAAGTTTCATAAAAATATTCCAAAGGGTGGTCCAGTTATGGTCAATCAGTGCGCGAAACAAAAAAAGGAGATAACTAAAAAATTAGCTATGCAAGAGTTGTCATTCTTGTGCGCGACACACCTTCGGGTCGTGGTCTATGCATGTGTTAAGTTTCATGAAAATATTCCAAAGGGTGTTCGAGTTATGCTCCGGACAAGAAGTGTCTGCGGCGGACGCGGACAAGTGTCTGCGGCGTACGCCGCGTACGCCGCGTACGCGTAAGCGTATGCGTACGCGGCCCGCTGTCAAATCCATAGTATCCCACGACAGAGTCCGAGGATACAATTATAAGCCATTTACCCAGCGTTAAGGTTTCGGGACGTACGTACGCCGGTAACACTATATGCCCCCTTGTCACAGGGCGGTAGCGGACCATTAGAGGAAATTATAAGCCATTTACCCGAGCGTTAAGGTTTCGAACGCACCAAGTCTGTGACCTTGACCCTGGGCTTAGCGGGGGCGGGATGAATGTGGATTTGTCACAGGGTGGTAGAGGACCATTGGAGCAATGCGTGTGTGAAATGTGAAGCAGATCCGAGCAAGGATCCGAGCAAAGCCATTTACCCAGCGTTAAGGTTTCGGTACGTACGTACATACGTACGTACGTACGTACGTAAGTACGTACGTACGGACGCCGGTAACACTATATGCCCCCCTCACCATTCGGTGGCGGGGGCATAAATATGAAGGCATTCCCTGTAAATAAACAGAAGTTACACAACATTTACCCCAACGTTAAGTTTATCAACATGCTAAGTTTGTGACCTTGACCTTGGGGAAAGGGTTGGGTGGTGGGTCATGGATTTGCTACAGCATGATAGAGGATCATCTGAGGAATGCCTGTATGAAATAACAAGGTGTTCCATGAAAGGAAACAGAAGTTATAAGACATTTACCCAACGTTAATTTTGTGGACCCCGACGACGCTGGGGTTATGCCATAAGCTCTTATGCACTTTGTGCAGGCGAGCTAAAAATAGCACAATTTTTTTAAAACACATATGAACTCAATGTCACATCTCCTCTGGTGTTCATGGAGTCAGATGAGCGAATTAGGGCCATCATGGCCCTCTTGTTTATGTAAATATTCAGTTCTGATTTTTGGAAACGAGGGAAATATGGGATTCGACCCTTTTAACCCGGTTAACCCGGTTAAAATGACCATACCTGTTGACAGTTAAACACCATTAAAGAAAGAAATAAAATAGTCTAGTGGTACAGCAATGGACTTCAGTACTGGAAGTTACACGTTCAATTCCTGACCCAAGGATTGCAAAATACTATTGTAGTAATTTCCATCTCACTGGTCTTTCTTGCTGGAACACCATTTCATCTTTTCATCAGAGCTCCAGATAAGCCGCGTATTAGCTTAAATACCCAATTAAACTTGCCAAAAATCCAATTGAAATCAAAAGTAGCGAGTATCAAACAGCAATAACAAATTTATGGTACCTGGTAACAGACCACAAATACAGCATATTTTTCTTATTTTCCATGAAAACACATCTTAGTATTTTATTAGAATTGTCTCCAAGGAGACAATTATAATGAAATGCCAAGACACGTTTTCATTTTGAAGCAAATTATTCAATCTAGAGCCCTGTTTCATGATTTATCCTAGAGTTCCATAGACTATCTTTGGCATTTTGAGACGTAGACTGCTGGCTGAAGTGTACTTGCGACATGCAGTTATTGTAAATCGTGACATTATGCTCACTCGTACACTGTGTAATATGGCTTACATCAATGGAATACACCATACTCTCAGACTACAGACACACAGACTGTTGTATTTATTTAATGGTGTTTAACGGCATGCCAGAAAGCCAAAAATGTACCTGAGGGTCAAACCAGGGATATCAGCCATCGTTAAATGTACCCTTCACATGCTCCCAACCAACCAATCAACCATGCAATGTGTATTGCGGCCCCGGAATATGTATGTGTAAATCAGCTGTTTAAATGGAACGGGTTATCAAAGTACCGAAAGTACTGCATATATACTCAAATTAAACGCGATATTTCCGACGGAAATGTAACAATAACGTTGGACCATGTCCAGCAGTGGGTAAACGTTTTCCGTGGCACTCAGGAACCGTTTGAACCCGCAGCCTACGGCCTAGTGCCACAGCAAACGTTTACCCACGGCTGGACATTGTCGAACCTTATATTACCTTCCAATACAAGGGACATAACTCTGGAAGAAATCGTTTTATACATTACCTTTATTCTGATATACATATTACATCCACATCTACAAATACACAACATACACGTACTGATGACAACTAATATATAGTACCACATGTATAAATACCCAACTATAACTAAACTTTTCTCATAAAATTTATAAATATTGACTTAAGGTTTATTCGATTTTATTTGACAAATCACTGTAGTTTAGATCCAGTAAATTTCTAGCATCTATTAGACTACAATGTATGTAAATGGGCACAGCCCTGTATAAATCTAACACTATGCACCTCCACTGTTGTCCGCTAGTGATTTAAAATAACCATATTTCTGTGAATGACACCTTATTTGATAACAGATGAAGTTCTTTGCTCGTACAGTGAAACCTCTCTAAACCGGACACCCTGGGAGGTCCCCAGGGTGTCCGGCTTAGAGAGGTTACACTGTAAACCAGGCATTTGATCATTCTGAGCCATAGTTGTGTGCTATGCGATCACCAACAGACATTATCACCAGAGATAAATGACCAAGAAACTCATCAAAAATAAGATCACAGGTGTTTTCTTAGAGGGGTTCCACTGTATTTGTTGTGAAACAGTCACCGACATCATTACCTGTAAATATCACAGGTGTAAGACTCGGACTTATATAATCCAAACAAGGTGATCGCTGGTGCGTGTCTCAACCATGAAGGTAAAGGTCACCTGAGTGAGACAGTGGGTGGATAGCCATCAATATGATGAAGCTATTGATGAAGTTTGATAATGCAGGGATCAGTTTACAGGGCGAAATGGGCGAAATTCTCTCCCTAAAGTGTCTGACTTCTCCCTATGTTGAGTTGAGGGAGAAGTTTTCCCTATTTTGAAGGGCTAGCTTGAACCCTGTAATGATCCAGCTAACGGACCAGAAGATATTCAATTCAGTTGAACATATTGTACTGTACAAAAGCAGGTAGGTGGGGTAATATGTTTAATGCCATCAGGTCTGAATCACTAGTGTCCATATTCCGAATCACTAGTGTCCATATTCCGAATCACTATCGACAAACTAATGGAGATGCCACTGGCCTCGTATCACAGCAGCTCGAGGTCCAAATGTTATATAGATTGGGCAAAACGTTTGTGCCAATAAATGCACCTGCAATTGAGAGACATTTAAGGTGCTGGATATACAAAGAAAGTGGTGAAACATATTAGTGAAAAATATTTTCTATCTTCTAGCTGAACACAATAATTGTACAAGAGCCACCTGTAAACAGTTTTGGACAAAATGTTTGTAAAACATGGATATTTGCCCCCATGGCATACTGGACTCAAACTAGAGATTGTGTGAAGAAAAATAAATTACACAAATTTCAAAGTCATTTAAGAACGTGTTACAAACGTTTTTACGTAAGAAAATGGCTAAGCATTTTCAGCACCATTTTCAGGTGAATGAACTGTCCAAATATTAAAGCAATCCTTCAAGTAATATTACATGGAGAAACTCTTACAAACTTATTGACATAAGTTTGTTTGTTTGTTTATTGGTGTCTAACGGCCTATCAACAGCTAAGGTCATGTAAGGCCGGGCAACGGGTTCAATCCCGTTTTAACCTGCAGCATTGGGGGGGAAATCCCAAAATCAGAACTGAATATTTACATCGAGAAAAAATATATTCAGCCTTGAAATTAGAATAACCTAACCTAGTGCCAGATCCATACCACACCAAATTCACATGGCCCCTTCCCCTAAAACAGGATTACGAATAATCGTAAAACTCACATAAGGGGTATAACCAGATTCAACTGTCGGCATAGAAAATGCCAAAGAGGTATGTGAGGGCCAAACCAGGGGCCCGTTTCACTAAACTACTTATGACTAAAATGTTCGTAAGTGCAAATTTAAGATCGTCTGTAAATTTCAATTTATGGATTTACATTTATTGAGCATAGGCTGCATATGCAGCCTATGCTCAATAAATGTAAATCCAATAATTATTTACAAGAAAACATTGTTAATGTGAAATTTACAGACTATCATAATTTTGCACTTACGAACATTTTAGTCATAAGTAGTTTAGTGAAACGGGCCCCAGGTCTCCAGTCGTAATTCCGGTAAGGATGAACCCTGATCGTTAAATTACCCATCACATGCTCCCACCTGCCACCGACTTTTGACATAAGAATATGGCTCAGTGCTTCAGCAATATTTCGAAGGTCACAAAGGTCAAGCTCATGTTAATGGTGGCGCGAGTGTGTGGCAAATGTTCAGGTGATTCAAGTGTCCAAGTATTGAAGCAATCTTCGCGTAATATTGAAGATATTACATGTTGGAGAACTCTTACAAACTTTTTGATGTAACTAAATGCTTCAGCGACATTTCAAAAGTGACAAAGGTCATGTTAATGGCGGCACAAGTGTGTGACATTCCAGGTGATTCAAGTGTCCAAGTATCAAAGCAATCCTTTGCGTAATATTGAAGATATTTCATGTTGGGGGGAAAACTATTTGATGTAAATGTACATGGATGGATGGATGGATGGATGGACGGACGGACGGACGGACGGACGGAGACGGACGGACGGACGGACGGACGGACATACAGAAACTCAAGAGCAAAGAATATGGATATGGGTTTCGGCCCCATTAACCAGGCCTAAGCTATTGACAGGCCATTAAACACTGTTAAATCAAATCAGTCGACAGCCCAAATTTGATCTGTCTACTGAGAACAGGAACCTTCTTGCATTTGGAACCATTGAAGCATACGGTCTGATTCAGATCTATAGTCTGTTTCACGAAACCTGCCCAAATTGTACGACTATATAAACAATGCAAAAACAATATTTTTTTCGATAATATTAAATTAAAGCAAAATTTAAGAATGAGCCTTCTTTTTATTTCGTGAAATTTGGTCAAATATTGGTTTTCTTACTAAAAATTGATTTCTCTATGGGAATTTAACATTACGTGAAGATGTCTATGAAGATGGGATTTAACATGAGGAAATTTTGTTTTCGCAATAAAATCAATATTTGACCAAATTTCACGAAATAAAAAGAAGGCTCATTCTTAAATTTTCCTTTAATTTAATATTATCGAAAAAATTATGGTTTTTGAATTGTTTATATGGCCGTAATATTTGGGCAGCTTCGTGAAACAGACTATAATCATTCTGTTGACCATTGTAAGGCCACTACAGCGAATCAATGGTAAACAGTATAGGTTGTGATCTGGCGCTACGCTAGTCACAAACATCATAACTTCATTTTTCTGACTGATAGATATGTTCAAAGAAAACTACACACAACGATAAGTGTATAACTACATGTAGAAACCACAATCTACCTGGAAATGTCGCTGTGGCTGAAAAAATGGGGCTTATCAGATCTGAGACCAGTGTAGATCCAGATCAAATAGCACACTGCTGTAGCCTCGTAACAATCTATATTGCTTGTTAGAAGCATGCCGGGTGTTTCACCGATAGAATGGCGAAAAAGTGCAGATTCTGATCAGACTGCAAATACACAGGCTGATCAGCAGCCTATTTCACCAACATTGCAAAGTATACTTTAGTAGCAAAGTATACTTTGAGGGAGAAATTTTCAATTTTATGATAAATTTATTAATTTTTATTATACTGAATTTATTACATTATCACAGCCAATTTGGCTGTGATAATGTAATAAATTCAGTATAATAATTCTGCATACTTTTAATCATGAAATATATGCATTTGTTAGTTCTATATGAAATAATGCATTTCAGGAAAAATAAATGATTACTCCCTCAAAGTATACTTTGCTAGTAAAGTATACTTTGCAATGTTGATGAAATAGGCTACTGGAGATCGTCACAGCCACATGGGAAACACCATGTGAGTTTGTATCCATGAACATGTGCAATATCTCATGATCTGGATCTACACTGGCCTTAAAACATGTAAGCCCCATTTTGTCAGTCACAGCCACAACTAAAAACAGCCATATACAATGTACAGGTGTGATATAAATAACTAATACGTCTAGTAACGGCTCCACAGTGATAAAAAATGTGTACATTAGTACTTGATATCACACAAAAAATAAAGCAGGTTAACTAGCACAATCTGTACTGAATTACAATACAAACTTTCAGTGTCCTGATCTGGTGACAGGCACCCTAGCTACACACGACGCCCATTTCACTAAACGTTGTATGACTAAGAATTTCATAATTGCAAAACTAACATGGAGAGCAAAGCTGGCATTTGAAGCCACTTTTGAGAAATCATTGGCGGATTTGTTCACATTTAAAGCTCACTACAAATACCGGTAGGTAGTAAATGGTAGTATCAGTGAATCACATTAATGTGAAGTAAATTGATAGAAATCTTCGTAAGAACATGTGTCTCACACAAAGTTCAGTTTGAATATATTCAGCCATGAAATCAGAATAATCCTGATCTGATGCCAGGTCCTCGCAACACCAGAATCACTTGGTCGCCTCCCAAAAGCAGTAGGATCAGTAATAATCTTACTACTCTTATAATGGGAAATAACCCAATTCAAATCCCAGGTAACAAAAGAGCCAAATATCTGAGGGCCAAACCAGGCAAATCGTGATTCCTATAAGGAGGAACCCCTACCGTAAATTTACACCAGCGCGTTCGACCGACCAACCACCCACACAAAGTTTAGTGAAACTGGACCTAACTTGGCCCTATGTGTGAATTTCAATAGCATGCTCCGTTAAGATAGGAATCCTTAACCCTTAGACCGCTACTCACAACAATTGTCGTCTGCTGTTGCTTTTATATCTTGACTTATTTCTCAATAAAAACATGGTTTGACGGCACTTCAGAATCAAGTCCATGTTGTAAATTATTCCAAAGTACTGTCAAAGCATGCTTTTGATGATAAAACTGGAAAATAGAAAATAAACAGCAGACAACAAAAAATTAAGATAGCGGTTTAAGGATGGATTGATCATTAAGATACGAATAGGATTTAACTCACAACCTCCGGTATTGAAGGATGATCATAGAGCCCACATTGTTTTACTATATTCTGAACACTTCCAGGGATGCATCAAGGTTAAATCCTTTTGCTGATGGATGTAAGCATGTCTCAGTGAATGGCGAACAGTGTAGGTTATGATCAGGCTATGCACATAGGACTTCGCATATAAGGTACATTTTCTCACCCGGCGGCCCAAACATTTTCAGCATCTCGTGAACATACATATAACTACATACATATCTTTAACCCTTTTAAGGCAGGAAGCAAATGTTGAAATTTCCCGCCTTTTAACCCTCACACATTCTGAATTAAATTTGTCGTCTGCTGTTCACTTTTTACAAAAACGTAGTCTGATAGCAATTTAGAATCATTGCCAGACCATGTTTTTATTGAAAAACAAGAGACTAGGCAAAGCCACTAAGGCCGGGTTTTCTTCAAGTCATAAACAGTTATTATGACCACGATTGAAAATGACAACCATCAGTGGCTTAAGATGGCAAAAGAAGCCAGTGTATGAGAAAAACGACATGCAGTTGCAGGCTGGCATACATGTATTAGTACAGGATATGAATGAACATCTGTGCTGTTTGATAAGTGTTGTCCAATTTAACATTGAAAAGTCGATGACACAGAAAAAATACGTCATGGTAGAAAAAGGTCATATGATGGATAGTGATATGTGGTGGAACCCGTTGGTTATGAAGTTGTGCCAGTATGGTGATACTGGGTGGTACAGCAATTGAGAAACAGATCAAAATGCAAAAAAAACTAGATAAAGGTAATGGTATGTGGTGGGCACCTGTAGCCTATTTCACCAACATTGCAAAGTATACTTTTCTAGAAAAGTATACTTAGTGGGAGAAATTTTCAATTTTAGGATAAATATATTAATTTTTATTATACTGAATTTATTACATTAATGGCTGTGATAATGTAATAAATTCAGTATAATAATTCTGCATACTTTTAATCAATACATGCAGTCGTTAGTTCTATATGAAATAATGCATTTCAGGAAAAACTAGATTGGTCAGTAAGCGAAGCCTACGGAATACCCCCCGCGTGGGCCCAGGTACCTAAAATATGTAAAAATTTCCAAGTGTGTGGGCTTGTGACCTTGACTCTGGACTTAGCGGGAGCAGCATGAACATGAATTTGTCACAGGGTGGTAGAGGTCCATTGGAGCAATGCGTGTGTGAAATGTGAAACAGATCCGAGCAAGGAAATAGAAGTTATAACCGATTTCTCAGATGTTAAAGTTTTGTAAACAGACTAAGTATGTGACCTTGACCTCGAGATCAGCGAGAATTTGTCACAGCATGATAGTAGAGCCTTAGAGGAATGCATGCATGAAATATTAAGAAAAATCAATGAAAGAAATAGAAGTTTATAACATATTTCTCTGATGTTAAGTTTTGTAAAGGGACTAAATATGTGACCTTGACCTTGGGATCAGCAGGGGTTGGACGGTCGTAGATTTGTCACAGCATGATAGTACAACGTTAGAGGAATGCACAAATGAAATATTAAGAATTTTCAATGAAGGAAATAGAAGTTAACTTATTTCTCTGTTAAGGTTTGTAAAGAGACTAAGTTTTTGACCTTCAGCGGGGGTTGGACGGTCGTGGATTTGGCACAGCATGGTAGTAGAGCCTTACAAGAATGCATGTGTGAAATAGTAAGCATTTTAGATGAAGGAAATAGAAGCTATAACAATATTTTTGTAAAGAGACCAAGTATGTGACCTTGACATCGGCGGGGGTTGGACGGTCGTAGATTTGTCACAGCATGATAGTACAACGTTAGAGGAATGCACAAGTGAAATATTTGGCACAGCATGGTAGTAGAGCCTTACAGAAATGCATGTGTGAAATATTAAGCATTTTAGATGAAGGAAATAGAAGTTATAACAATATTTCTCTGATGTTAAGTTTTGTAAAGAGACTAAGTATTTGACCTTGGGATCGCGGGGGTTGCAGGTCGTGGATTTGGCACAGCATGGTAGTAGAGCCTTACAGGAATGCATGTGTGAAATATTAAGCATTTTAGATGAAGGAAATAGAAGTTATAACAATATTTCTCTGATATTAAGTTTACGGACGGACGGACGGACGGACGGACAACCTGACTCCAGTATACTTTGAGGGAGTAATCATTTATTATACCCCCCGCAACGAGTTGTGGGGGGTATAATAAATGATTACTCCCTCATATACTTTGCAATGTTGGTGAAATCAGCTACTGTTGTTTATGAACTTGGGCACGTATGGTGGTTCTAGGAGGTACAGTAACAGAGAAATAGACCTACTGTCTGTTCCACGTTTTTCTGCGGACAAACTTTTGTCTATTACACATTAAATCTAAAAAATATTTAAAAGTAAGTACTTTTTCATCAACAATTTTCCTAGATGGCAATTTAACATTTTGGAAATTGACTCCGAAACCTGGCGAGATGCTTGAAAATGATGTAATTAAGAAAACCAAAGTTAGATTTTGAAAATCGGTCCACAAATAACAAGAAACGAGGCAAAGCCACGAAGGCCAGGTTTTTTCCAAGCATGGACACTTGGATAACAAAATTATACCCACTGTTTGTAGACTAGATGGCCGTGGCCTGCATGTCGCGCCTTGGGGCGAGGCATGGACACTAAAAAAATAGATATAGTAGATGGAAAAACTTTAACAAAAAAACTTTAACCGGACACACGGACGTACGGACGGACGTTCTTACAGTACTATACTTATGTGGCTTATCACATGTTAAATATTAGCCACATAAAATAATTTTTAGCCACATAAAAGGATTTTTTAGGTGGCTAATTGTAACCAACCCTATCCTTTACTAAGTCCATAACCCTGTGGGGCTAGCCACATAAGTACCCTAATGTGTGCCCGGACGGACGGACGGACGGACGGACGGACGGACGTATGCGAAAATGCCGACGATATCGCGCTTTCCGCAAGCGGGTGCGACAATGATGATAAACACCCATGTCAAGTATGAAGGTAATGGGTGAAGCAGTTGCAGAGATATAGTACACGAAAAAACTTTAACAAATAAATTCAAAGTAATTTGACCTTGACATTGCGCACAGGGGCCGCACGGTTGGGGGTTAGAATGACAATATGGACGATGATAAACACCCATGTGAAGTTTCAAGGTAATGGCGAAGCAGTTGCAGAAATATAGTATAACGAGTAACGAAAAAGTTTTAAACCAAAAAATTTAACCAGACGTACGTTTAAAAATAGTTAACGTTGAAAATGGCTAAGTCAATTACGTAGAAATAATAGGTGAAGGTAAAAAAAAAATGGTCACATGTGGATAGTTGTATGTGGTAGGCACCCTTGGTTATGAAGCTGTGAAAGTTTGGTGGTCCTAGGTGGTACAGTACCAAAGAAATGGACTTAAACACGAAAAACTTAACATGTAAACGCAAAAACTTAACATTGAAAATGGCTAAGTCGACTGCGGAAAAAATGGGTCAAGTTAAAAAAAAAAGTAACATGTTGGATAGTGATATGTGGTGGCACCCCTTGTTATGAAGCTGTGAAAGTTTGGTGGTCCTAGGTGGTACAGTACCAAAGAAATGGACTTAAACACGAAAATTTAACATTGAAAACGCGAAAACTTAACATTGAAAATGGCTAAGTCGACTGCGCGGAAAAATGGGTCAAGTTAAAAACAAGAAACGAGGCAAAGCCACGAAGGCCAGGTTTTTTCCAAGCATAGACACTTGGATAACATAATTATACCCACTTTTTGTAGACTAGATGGCCGTGGCCTGCATGTCGCGCCTTGGGGCGAGGCAATAAAGGACACTAAAAAATAGATATAGTAGATGGAAAAACTTTAACAAAAAAACTTTAATCGGACACACGGACGAACGGACGGACGTAATGCCAAAATGCCGACGATATAGCGCTTTCCGCAAGCAGTGTGACAATGATGATAAACACCCATGTGAAGTAATCAAGGTACACTGTATTTGTGATTAGCAGATTGCAAGAGACAATAGATACACAACAAAGTTAAACAAAAAAAATTCAAAGTAATTTAGACTTGACATAGGGCACAGGATCGCGCTTTCCGCAAGCAGGTGCGACAATGATACACCCATGAGTATCAAAGTATGGGTGAAGCATCAGAGATAGACACAAAACAAATAACAAAAAAATTCAAAGTAATTTTGACCTTGACAATGGGCACAGGATCGCTCCGCAACATGCAACAATGTATACACCCATGTGAAGTATCAAGGTATTGGTGAAGCAGTTCAGATATAGTACACGAAAAAACTTTAACAAATAAATTCAAAGTAATTTGACCTTGACATTGCGCACAGGGGCCGCACGGTTGGGGGTTAGAATGAAAATATGGACGATGATAAACACCCATGTGAAGTTTCAAGGTAATGGGCGAAGCAGTTGCAGAGATATAGTATAACGAAAAAGTTTTAACCAAAATAAAAAGTTAACGTTGAAAATGTCAATTACGTAGAAATAATAGGTGAAGGTAAAAAGAAATGGTCACATGTTGGATAGTTGTATGTGGTAGGCACCCCTTGGTTATGAAGCTGTGAACGTTTGGTGGTCCTAGGTGGTACAGTACCAAAGAAATGGACTTAAACACGAAAACTTAACATTGTAAACGCAAAAACTTAACATTAAAAATGGCTAAGTCGACTGCGGAAAAAATGGGTCAAGTTAAAAAAAAAAGTAACATGTTGGATAGTGATATGTGGTGGACACCCCTTGATTATGAAGCTGTGAAAGTTTGGTGGTCCTAGGTGGTACAGTACCAAAGAAATGGACTTAAACACGAAAATTTAACATTGAAAACGCGAAAACTTAACATTGAAAATGGCTAAGTCGACTGCGCGGAAAAAATGGGTCAAGTTAAAAAAAAGAATAACATGTTGGATAGTGATATGTGGTGGGCACCCCTTGATTATGAAGCTGTGAAAGTTTGGTGGTCCTAGGTGGTACAGTACCAAAGAAATGGACTTAAACACGAAAATTTAACATTGAAAATGCGAAAACTTAACATTGAAAATGGCTAAGTCGACTGCGCGGATAAAATGGGTCAATTTAAAAAAAAAGTAACATGTTGGATAGTGATACGTGGTGGGCACCCCTTGATTATGAAGCTGTGAAAGTTTGGTGGTCCTAGGTGGTATAGTAACAAAGAAATGGACTCCAACACGAAAACTTAACATTGATTGTGGATGCCGCCCGCCCGTCCGCCGCCCGCCCGTTTTTTTCGCAATAAAATCTCATCAAATAATTTTGTTTGGGGAGGGTAACTTTTTTGTGATTGATGAAAAAGTACTTACTTTTCAATATTTTTTAGATTTAATGTGTTTAATGGCCAAAAGTTCATCGGCAGCAAAACGTGGAACAGACAGTAAACACAAAAACTTAACATTGTGGACGCCGCCACCTTTCGCTTATCCAATAGGCCGAACTTTGTTTTTAAAAAAATACGGGCTAAAAAGACAAAATACAAAACAACAGCAGACAACAAATTCTGTCTCATTCTAAGGGTTAAAGGTTAATCTGCTTGCATTACACAGATCACAAGTAATAAAACTATATTGCTGTAACAAACCTGTGGAGCCTGCCAACACGTTGTCTGGGAAGAATCTTTTGAAGATGCACAGATTGACACACAGACAAATGTAGTGATGTACAAATGTACAGACAAACGACTGACACCACCTGTGGTGGCATTTCCATTCATTGAGATTAAAGAAAATATCACCAACATTTAAGACCCAGTAGTCTTAATAAGAGGTCAATAGAATACAGGTAAGTTCAATAGATTTCTATCGTTCTATGCCAAACGGTGTTTACGGTAAGAACATTTTTCTAAACCAGTGTATATCCTGATCATTTTTGCACAGTGTTTCATATAAAATAGTTTCATTAGCGAAATGAATAATTCCAAATTGACTGACTGGTGTAGACTGATCAGTGTCCATGATATTCACACATTCAATCAATGAAGTGTAAATGTATAGCCGTCAGCAGCAAGATACGATGACAATTTGATACAGTCCTTTATCTCTGCACAATAATTTCATTACTTCTCTACTTCTTTCTTGCAGGTGGCTTCATGTTTCTTTTTTGTCATAACTTTCCTGAATTTTTTCCCACAAGTTATACATTCCGGCCACTGTTTGAACCAATGTGGTTTTCTTGGTCGATCGTCCGATTCAGATTCGCCATCTTCCGATTCGTCTGAATTGTCATTCTCTGAACTTGAATCATCATCATCATCGGATTTCACCTCCTTGCATGCCTGCTCATGTCTGCTCTTAGTGCCGACTTTGTGAAATGTTTTCCCACACTTGGAACACGCTGGCCACTTTTTAAACCAGTGTGGCCTTTTTGGACGATCATCGGCGTTTGAATCGCCCGAGGAATCGTCACTGTCACTGTTTGAACTCCCCTCCTCCTCCTCACCGGAACTCCCCTCTTCCTCCTCCTCACTGGAACTCTCCTCGTCTTCAGATTTGCTGCCCTTACAGGATCGCTCATGGCGACTTTTTGTCCCCACTTTATGAAAACGCTTGCCACATTTTGAACATTCCGGCCACTTTTTAAACGAAGCTGGACGTCCACGTAGCGTTGCATTCCTTGTCCTCGGTGACACTCTGGTTTCTCGATTGTTTACCTTCTCAGGTGTACTCACAGAGGATGAGCGGCTTGCTCGCCGGTTACTGGGTCTACCAATCGTGCCTGACTCGTGGTTACGCATGTGGTGGGTGTAGTGAGTCTTCAAGGTGAATGAAACATTACAGTCCAAACATTTAAATGGTCGATCACCACGATGAGTCAGTTTGTGACCTAAAAGAGTTGTTTTCTGTCTAAAACTTTGGCCACATTTGTTGCATGGAAAAGGTTTCTGATTGTTATGTATTTGTAAATGTCGTGTGAGGTTGCTCTTGAATGAGAACACTCTGTCACAAAGTAAACACTGCCATGGGTGACCAGAATTATCCGAGTTATGCGACGCTACATGAACTTTTAAATTTCCACGATTCACAAATTTTTCCCCACATATCTGACACTGAATGTTGCGTGGAAAAATTTTAAGTGGTTTAGCAACACGCTTCTTTACCTGTCTCTTGGCAGGCAAATGTTTGACACATTTCATTTGTTT